>BMAW01071611.1:0-14889 GCA_019974015.1 Nephila pilipes
GGGGACATTAAGCTGGGAAAACACGAGTGGGATATGGTGATATCTCTAGCATATGGAACGGCATAATTATGAATGTGTTAGAAAAAGTGAAGGTTATTAACGCAAGAGCCAGATGTGGCTATGCTGTGGCGGATTCCTACGTCGTTTTTGGCTGCGGAGCTGTAAACCGATTTGAAGAAAAGGATGGAGCGATCTTTTCTCAGCACACTTGCTTCGCAGATTCCAGACCTGTGAAGGTCGCGTTTTAAAGTTGTTATTATTATCAGGGGACATCATGTTGTTATTTGAAATAAATGGTTAGTTCTTTGTGTCTTTTACAGTTGTTTATTTAGCCTACACCATCTGATAAGTTAAAATGGGGAACTGGTGATTTTCTTAACTCCCCTTCCCCATAATGCTGCGCAAAACAACATTGAACTGTGTTCTAGACGCGTAAGAAAAAATGACAAAATGCATAATTATGAAATGTATTCTTACCTTTTCGAAAATCCATACATTTAATGACATTTAGAGCATTTTTTTAATTACAGTGATACGAGGTTATGTATGTTAAATGGAAAATGTTGTGATAAACTAAGAATTAATAACCTATAAATTAAAAATACGTATGTTCTTTTCGAAAGTTTAAAAAGCAATAGTAACTAAATATTTAATTATCTAAATATTCTAATTTTTTCATATAAGGTCGCCTGATTAGACGAGGTTTCGGTTGCCTAGAAATCATGGCTTCAGCTTTGCGGCCGGCGGTTACCGTTTAGTCGTGAGTTCGAGCCTTGATGCCACAAAAGACCCACCATGTAGACGAGCTGATGCGCGTAAAATCTTTAGGGACCCAAATTACTCCCATTGGCATGGTGTGGAAGTTAGGAGAGGAAGGTAACAGCTCAGGTGTCGTCCTCGTTTTTTGACCGAGTCTCAAAATTACGAGGTCCGTAGCCAATAGCCCTCGCGTTGCTTGTAGTACGATGTCATAAAAACCAACTGCTATTGATGATCCTAGATATAACGCTTGTATATACCACTTAAAACACCAAACCAAAAATGCCAGCAAAAACGGAGTGTAACACATTTACTATTTCTTTGTCATTTTGCATGTTTTTCGATTGTGGATAAATTTCACCATACGAATATGTATGTTCAATCAATTGCTTTTTCGAATGCGATTTTATTGAAAAATTTATTCTATTAATATAAGCAATTATATATTATCGATGCAATTTGAGGTACTACCATTCACAGTTAACGGATGATTTAAAAACTGGTTTACCGCTATTGCAAATTATAGTTTTTACGTTTGTATTTATTACTTCTGCATTTGAAACTATTAATACGAGTATATCACTCATGAACGATGTTTTGTTTAACATTATAACTATTATCACAAAGAAAGTTCTTAACTTACGATTTCCTTAGAAATCTAAAATTGAGATTTTTCCCAATATCTGGTCGTTTGATCTAAATATATCTTTTTAAGATATAATGGGAAAAAAAGATTCTGTACATTTGAATTTCCAAATATATGAAAGGATTTTGTAAAGTTTTTAATTCTTCGTGTCATTCTTCATTTATTCTGCATAACAAATCATCCTTATGTACATATTGATGTAAATGACGATTAAACGTGTTGATTTGCCTGTTTCGGGAATCTGTAGATTAAAATAACCTGTTATATCATACAGTTTTTATCATTACTAAAGATAATTAATATAGAAACCAAATTTTTATTCGTTATTCTTAAGACATATCTACATAGTCACCAACTAGGGTTAAACATGTCTGCCAGTGTTTCTTGACCCATTGAAGGCCATCATTGTAGAACTCAGCAGATAGAAATTTAATTTCGCCTTACCAAGGGTTATTTAAAACCACGACTATCTAATACCGAACAAATCCGCAGGATTAACTGTAATTGGAAACATTTCGTATTTAAGGATAAATTCATTTGCAGATGAAATTGATATATTAGATATTTCTTTCAGTAATAAATAAAACGATGCGATATTTCCAGTAAATTTATCTTGAACAATTTCCAAATGAACGTGAAAAAATTACCGCAAAGAAATCGCTTTATCTTCCACAAATGCGAAAAAAAAAATTAATGGAGAAAGACATTTTCAGGAAAGGATTGCTTAAAAAATTTCTGTAATTTTGTGCGAAAATTTCTACAACAAGATGTAAGGAACTAATGCTACTATTATTTACTGCAAGTAATCTATTTCCCATTCTCTGAACTGATATTTATTCATGCAAATTTCTCCTATTCCTGTTAAGAAAGGTTAAAGAAAATATTTTTACAAAGAGTTAAAAACACGATAAAATTAATATCAAAACAATAATTTAAAATCTAATCATTCTGTATTATAAACATCCATCTATTGAATCCCTTATTTTATGCCTATGCCTTTTTTGGTGACTCCGTTTTTGCAAAAAAAGATATTAGCAAATGTTTAAATTAATATATACATCCATTCAGTCAATCCTTTAATTAATTCCATTGTCATTCTGTTATTGTTAAAATATTGTTATAGAAAAAATTGCTCATCTTGTAATGTAATAAAAGTTATGGTTGCATTACGATTGATGCAATTGCATTAATTTCGTTGGGAGAGAAAATTTACTGAAAAAAAAAAAAAAACAGCACAATACATGGCATTGTTGTTTATGAGGATTGTTTCTTATGCATATGGAATGCGTTAGAAACGCCTGTAGCAGCGGTTGAAATTTCATTTAGTCGTTTGTGTATTTTGGAGAAACAAGAATATTTGTCTTGAATTTGAAAAATATATGAAATCGTTTGATGAGTGAGTGAGTGAGTGAGAGTGAGGTTTTATGGCGCAAGAGCCAAAGTAGGCTATGCTGCGCCAAACATTTGTTAAAATCGATTAGCAATTAATTTCATTAAAAACAAGAGACGAACACAAAAAGAAACATAAAAGATAAAAGGTTAAAACTCAAATATGGTGTAAAAGGCCAATATGTCTTAAAAAAGCAAATAAATTATGGTGGGGGGTTTCCCCCACCAAGTCAGAAAGTTTTAAAACAGATGAATGAAAAAAAGTCCGGCGATGATGATCAAACACCGGACAGTCAATTAAAATATGATGAATAGAATAAGTGACATGGCAGGAAGGACACTCGGGAGCATCTTCTCCAAACAAAAGATGTCTGTGAGTAAAACGAGTATGTCCAATGCGAAGGCGAGTCAATCTGACATCAGCTCTTCGCACTGGAAATACAGGCCATTCTCCGATGATCGGCTTCACCGAGTGTAATTTGTTATTAATCTGTAAATTCCACGATTCCTGCCATGTCTGATGAATGAGATTTAAAATGTGACGTCGTAAGTCCTCAAATGGGACTGCAAACTGCAGAGGATTCGTTGCCGAACGTGCAGCCGAGTCCGCTTGTTCATTTCCTAAAATACCTACATGACTAGGTATCCAGCAGAATTTTATGTCATAACCCCTGCTATAAAGCTGACAAATAATGCCGGCAATTTCAACCACGATAGGATGACTTCTATCGTCCAGATGTAACAATGTTTCCAGGACGCTCCTGCTGTCAGTATATACAACGAACTTTCGAGAACTGGATGTCTCGACTAATTTCAGGGCACAGTAGATGGCGACTGCTTCGGCAGTGTAGACACTGCAGGAAGAGTCGAGCCTGTAACTGTGCCTGATGTCGTTTGAAACGACACCACAGCCGACGTATCCAGTTCCTTTCGATCCATCCGTGTATATAGGAATATAATCCTCATACTGACAGCGATGGAAGGCAAAGATTCTCTGGAGAACAATGGGACATGTGTGGGATTTGCTGAATAAAGCAAAAGGGTTATGGAAAGTAAACCTTGGAACATTCCAGGGTGGAAATTTAATAAAATTTCTTTGTTGAATACCCAAGTCATGTAGGCTGAGTTCCTCGAAGAAGTCTTTCACCCTTTCAGAAAAAGGACGGATGAAAGAAGGTCGAGCACTGTACAATCTCCTTAAAGACGGGCTGGTAGTGATATTCTGTAATGGGTGAGATGGGAGAGATGACATTTTGAAATGATAATAGAGCGACAGTTTCAGGCGCCGCGAAGCCAAAGGTAGCTGGTTACAAATGACATAGAGACTCTGCACAGGTGACGTTCGAAACGCACCACAGCAGATTCTCAGAGCATTATGGTGGACTGGGTCAAGTTTCCGCAAAGTAGTTTTCTTAGCAGATCCGTAAACGATACATCCATAGTCGATCCGAGACAGAATCACCGACTGATACACTCGGAGTAGAGAAATTCGATCCGCTCCCCAAGAGGTGTTGGATAACACCTTCAAGATGTTAAGGGATTTCTCACACTTCCTCCGCAGATATAAAATGTGCGGAAGGAAAGTGAGTTTGCGGTCGAAAATTACTCCGAGGAAGCGGACGTCAGGGACGACAGGAATAGACGAATTACGGATACGAATGTCAGGATCGGGATGGAGACCCCGTTTCCTGCAAAAATGCACGCAACTACTCTTGCTGGGAGAAATACTATGCCCATTAGCATCACACCATGTAACCAGGTTATTGACTGCGGTCTGAAGTCGTCGCTCAATGATACGCATTGACGATCCTTCGCAGAAAATCTGCAGATCGTCAACGTATAATGAACCATGAACTGAAGGTTGTAAATGAGAAAGTATGGGAGAAAAGTGACAAATAAAAAGAGTGGGGCTCAAAATGCTCCCCTGAGGAACTCTTTCAAATTGCGTAAAAGATGAGGATAAAACATTACCAACCCGTACTTTAAAAGATCTAAACGATAAAAACATTTTAATAAAAAGAGGTAAATTTCCTCTCAGACCATAATCGTAAAGGGTGCGCAGAATCCCATAGCGCCACGTACGGTCATATGCCTTTTCGATATCAAAGAAAATAGAAACCAAATGATTCCTCCGTACGAAAGCAGAACGAATCTGACTTTCGAGTAGAAGGATGTTATCTACTGTGGATCTTCCTTTACGGAAGCCACTCTGAAACGGAGGAATGCATTGATTCTTTTCCAATTGATATACGAGACGGGCATTGACCATACGTTCTAGCGTCTTACACAGGCAACTCGTCAGAGCGATAGGCCTATAGTGGAGAGGGTTCTTTGGATCCTTACCAGGCTTCAGAATAGGAATAACGATTGCTTCTTGCCACTGGCTAGGAAACACATGCTCCCTCCATATTCGGTTGAATAGGTAAAGGAGACTGACAAGTGAATCCTCGCTCAAGTGGCGAAGCATATCGTATGTTATGCCATCAGAGCCTGGACTGGTATTGTGAGCCAAGGACAGAGCCTTTCTCAATTCCCACATGTCAAAGTCACAGTTGTAAGGGAGTGGTTGCCGACACCTGAAGTTGATAGGTGTCTGCTCAGAACGATTCTTAGTCGCTAAAAATGTAGCGCTATATGAATCGGAGCTTGACACACTAGCAAAAGAGTGGCCGATTACATTGGCCACTTCGACAGGTGAAGAATGCTCAGCATTTGCAGTTTCCAGTATCGGGATGGTAAATTCCCGATACAGGGAGTTTGCAGCTTTTACCTTTCTCCATAACTGTTGACTTGTGGTAGACGATGTGATGGAAGAGACATACCTGATCCATGATTCCCTCTGACTATGTCGCCTTACTCTGCGAGCAATTGCCCTTGCCCTTTTAAAGGCTATGAGATTTTCAGTTGTGGGATACCGTCTGAAGATACCCCACAATTTCCTTTGTTCCCGGTAGGAGGATTGACATTCCTTATTCCACCATGGTTTACTCATCTTCCTCTGTGATGTTCCACTCTTCGGTATCGCTGCATCAGCAGCGTCCACGATAGAGGCAGTGACATTGTGGACAGAGTCATTAATATCTCGATCTTGAACCATTGTACCGGTAATAACTGCTAACCGTGTGAATATATCCCAATCTGCCCGGTTGAATCGGTAAGTGGGGGGACGTAAACGCACCCCACTACCATGAACCTGGGAGATCAGGAGAGGGAAATGATCACTATTATAGAGATCATTTAAAACCTCTAATTTCAGCGACGGTAGCAGTGTCGGTGAACAAATGGCTAGATCAAGAGAATGAAATGTCCTAGTGGGAGCATGGAAATACGTCTTCTCGTCGGTGTTCAGCAGACAGAGACTGTGATCTGAGATCAATCGCTCGATCTGCCGACCACGAGAATTTGTACCATCATACCCCCACTGAGGGCTGTGTCCAATAAAATCACCAAGCAGAAGGAAGGGAGCTGGTAACTGATCGACTAGTTGGTCTAAATCCATTTGTGACACTACATCGTTAGGTGGCAGGTAAATGCAGCAGACTGTGATTAGTGTGCGGGTGTGAATTCGCACAGCCATAGCCTGCAACGATGTGGTCAGTGTAACGACGTTATGAGGATAGTTCTGGGATGCCAGAATGCAAACACCTCCAGAAGAAGGTGATGCGACATCAACATCCCGTCGTACACAATGATATCCACGCACGCGGGTTGTCATATTACTCTTCAGAAAAGTTTCCTGAAGAGCAACACAGACAGGTTGGTGAGTAGATAGTATGGATTTGAGATCCTCTAGTCTGGGTCGTAAACCACGGCAGTTCCAGGAAACAAAAGCCATTAAATGGGCGCACTGGAAGTGGAAGGTCCCGTTTCCAGGACCCCCATGGAGTCATAATCTTCGGGTGATGGGTGCAAAACCACTGCATCCCCGTCAATGACTCGAGTTTTTTTGCGAGGAACGCTGTTCTTCCCCGAAAGTTTTAATTTTTGCCTCTGCAAAGCCTTTGACCTGGCCAATGGCCTAGTCTGATTAGCTCTTGCAGAGGAAGGGTTTTTTAAAATATTTATTTTCTTTGATTGCACAGTCTTAGGTTGAGGCGTCTTTTCGGTAGGTTGCGCTTTTTGATTTTTAGATTGCTTAGTCTTATTGATAGGGGTAGGTTCAGGAAATTGCGTAGATTTTGAAATTTTAATAGTCTGGGTTGCCGTTGCGTAGCTTTTTCCCTGTACAGGGGTACGGGAAGCGACTACTCGGCGAGCCTCGGGATACGACATATTCTGCAGTGTCTTCACCGTAGCTATTTCCTTTTCCTCTGTCCACTTAGGGCAAGAACGTGAGTATGCAGGGTGGTTTCCCTGACAATTGACGCACTTCTCTGCAGCGTTACAGGAAGCACTATCGTGTCCTGTGGCTGTACAGCGAGCGCACGTCAATTGTCCCCTACACGCGTTCTTGGAATGGCCATATCGTTGGCAGTTGAAACATCTCAAAGGGTTTGGAATATATGGTCGGACGGAGAGTCGGAGATATGTGGCCTGAATTGTTTGTGGCAGGGTAGGAGTCGAAAAGGTCAAGATGAGGTGCTGGGTGTTAAGCACCTTACCATCTCTCCTAATCGTAATCCTCCGGACACCACAAACTAGCTGGTCCTGCAAATTCTCCATGATCTCTTCCTCCGACACGTTTTCCAATTCCCTTGAGGATATCACGCCACGAGAGTAGTTTAGATTTCTATGCGGTGAAGTTGTCACTGGATATGGTCCCAAGGATTTCATCTTCATAACAAGTTGAGCTTGTTTGGAATCGCTCACTTCAACTAAGATGTCCCCAGAGCGCAATTTCTTTATGTCTTTAACAGTTCCTACCATACCCTGAATTCCCTTTTGGATCAGAAAGGGAGATATGGTAGAAAAGGTTTCTGTATCTCTTTTTATTAAAAAGAAACGGAAGTTCATCATTTCGTTTGGTATGTCGGAGTTTTCTACATTTGTATTATCATAACGTTCCATACGGTCAGCCCATGGTTCATTTTTTAGATTTAAAGAATTTTTTATAGCTTTGGGAGCCAAAAACGATTTTCCTTTAGTTGTATCCATATTTGCCTTAAGAGAAAAAAAATTTCACGGACAGACTTCTAGTTCGATGGGTCCCCGCCAGACCCATCTCCCCACCCTTTCCTAACGCGGAAACGAGTAACCGACGGAGAGATTCGTTTCAGCCGGACAATGTGACCTGCCCCATTACGTGCCCAGGCAGAGGCACAGGTCCAAGGCCGAAGCCGAGGAGGATTTCTCGCAATGGGAGGGAGGTCACACCATCCAGCCACACGCAACCAAGGCTCTCCCTCTGGGAACATTTTAAGGATGACATTCCAAAACTGTCACCGATGGCGCACGCAACTCCTCTCCTCGCACACCCTTCCCTAACCAGGGCCTTTTCCAATCACGCCCATGCGGTCTCCCACTAGGTACCTCCGCATGAGGGGTACTAGGGCCCCGTATTGCCAGAGCTAGGCATGCAGGAAATCGGCATTGATACGCCGCCGGCCTTTTAGTGTTTTAGTAGAGACAACACAAATATTTTTTTTTTAATTTTAAATATTTTTATTCATTTTTTTTTATTTTTAATTTTTTTTCAACACAAGTGTTAACACAAACATTAATAAGAACAAAAAAAACTAAGTTAGTTTTAACTGTTTTCCGCCTGATATTATAAGATATCAAGCGGAAAACCCCCCAAAGCAAAACACATGACAGGAAAAAAAGAGGGGGAGAAGAAGAGGAAAACAAAGATCACTGAGGTACCTCGGGGTTGTGAAGCCCGTACTCATCTCAGGTAGATGAGCCCCCTAAGGGAATCGTTTGATGAATTAATTTCTCCCCTTAATATGTGTATGCAAGATTCAAGTGATAAGTCTATGACTTTTTAATAGCAACTACCATTTTCTGCATGATTCGGCTAAATTTTAAATGCAATTGACATATCATGCAAAGTAATACGCATGATACATTTAAACACTGTATCAGTTTACTTTGGACCTGTTATAATTAATAATTTGAAAAACATTTAATAGGAATACATCGAAATGACACATAGTGAACAAATCAATTATTACTCCCTTAAAGTAAATATTCGTAAACAAAAAAAGCAAACGTAAAAAGAGTAACATTTCTTTATTAATTCAGATTAAAATATTCAACTTCAAAATTTTGTGATCAAATCAGATATTTGTAAAAATTGTGAGATTATCTCCAAGGACGGAACACATGTTGGAATCCACGTTGTTCTATTTGATGTTCTGCGGTGTCACATGTGCGTACGAAATTACGGAAATCATCAACATCAAAAGGTGCTGGTGCTTCTAATACATATTTCATAACTTGCTTGAGCGTTTTGTCTTCTTTGACACGTTTGCCATGCTGCGAAGACAATTCATTCCAAAATCTCTTCAAAATATCTACATACTCATAATCTTTCCATTGTTCAGATACTTTATCAAGCAATACGCATATTAAAGCACGAAATATATCTGCATCCATATATGTTACTAAACAATTCATTACGCTTAAAAATATAGTTTGAAACGGCCACAGTAGGAAGCATTTAAATATTTTGTACAGTTGATCCTTTTTGAAGCGTCTAAATATGTACCTTAATTCATCAGCATTCATTTCAACGAGACAATAATATAAATCGGAATGATTTATCCTTTGGAAATATATACTGATGTCTAGGTAGTCGTATCGGAATTGTCGGTTTGGCAATCTGGCAAAGAAATAACGTATATTCATGGAACTCCCTATGAACATTCTACTATCATGAGATAAATCAGACCAATCTAATGCAGTTCGACTGTGCATTGCTCTCAGCCAGTATCCAGTACATATTGAAATCGATCCATAGCGACGAATTAAATTCTTCTCATCCTCAGACATGTTTGTCCACAACCGCTGAGCATCTGTTTCGAAATAGTATTTGCAAGCGAAATCTAAGCGAAGGCTTACGTCTATATTTTCATTCCGAATGAAACCTCGAGCAGTTTCGAATCTATCTATTACGCCAATTGAATGCCAGGATAATATATCCTGCACTTCACGATAGAAGTTATGCACATCCAAAGACAAGTGGGAAAGAAACCACGATCTAACCTCCCTCCCCAATGATAGAACTACGCCTACGAGTTGCTCCTGGATTTTAGTTGGCAGAGGGAGGTTTGCTTCGAAATATGGTACTTCACATTTAGAAACCTTGTTTCTTATTCGTCGGATATAATCATCACTGATACTGCCTCCAATATGGAAATAACTAATTTCACTAAAGTCAGATGTGTATAAAATTCCTCTAGCAACTCTTGAATAAGTTATTACTTGAAGTGATGGCCAGAACCTAACGTTCATGATGTGTAAAAAAATTCAATCGTTTTACAAAATGTTTATACTTAGTTCTGGAAATAAGGCCCGCTTGGAATCCCAGCTTCGATATTTTCTGTAAAATTATACGAGTCAATAAGAAGAAAAGGATTATTTATAACATCAATTATGCTAGAATTATTTATATACTTTTTTCTCATACCAAAATATTAAGTTCTAGTAAATTATGTTACGTTTTCACTAGATTTTTAGGAAATTAATTTTTACAAATACCTTTTACAAACATTTTACAGAAAAACAAGATTAAATTGAGGAACTGTTTCATAACATCGCAAATAGTAGAAATTTGTGGTGAATTAGCGAAAAAAATGTAAACCTCGGCCAAGCGACGAGGACGACACAACAGCTGGTACCTTCTTCTCCAAACTTACCATGTTATTGGGGAGACATGGAGCTCGAAAAAATTTAACATGCATCTGCTTCCATTACCGGTGAGTTTGAAGTGGCATCGGGGCTTGAATCTACGACCCGGCGGAAACACCAACTGTTGTGATGTAGCGACTATGACTAATAGGTTTCCGCGCACATTTACGTTTACAATGTCAAAGCCTTTAAAGATTCCTATTGCATTTAATAGTTATAATTTTGAAAGAGTTTTCTATTCAGTTGAAAATTGAAGCACAAATTTAACTCTTTATTGGTTATTTAGCCCGTAATTAATACAACACAATAGCTGTTAGCGACGGTTCATGAAATTTTGAACCTTAGTTTAATGACTAGGATGAACTCAGAATTGACAACTTTCTCTTCAGACATCCGCACCTCGCCGGTGGGAGGCTTTGGGACATCAACAGAAATTACGCAATAAGAAAAAACTTCTGATGTGTTTTAAATAGACCTTTTGTGGGAAGCGAAATTAATCGTTTGATATTGCTATTTGTTAAATTTTAAATTATTTCTAGTTTTCAAAATATCACGTCCAATAATATGAACAAATAACTATTTTTCATGTTTTTTCGCTGATTACTAACTAATGCAAACAACATTTCTCGCGATGCATCACATATTTCGTATGATTGATGTCTCCAAAAAAGTGTAATAAAATTTATTTCCATCCTTCCGAGTGTTTTAAAGCTTGGTTTCTTATGTTTCAAAAAATACCTTATTGATAAAAATTCTTGAAGATATACTAGAAAATGTGGAACAATTCCCTTGGGGATTTAAAAGGATTTTCTTTAATGATACAAATTATTTTCTCTCGATGAAAAAAACCGTTAGGATCTCAATGTGAAAAATTCAAATAAGAAAAAACTTTTGAAATACTTACGGTATCCTACCGGATCTATACTAATCAGAGTAAACACAAACAACTGAATGAAAGAGTGTTATTTGACGTAGCAATCTGAAACAAAAACGAGGCTAATGGGGAAAAACCTGGTAATATTAAATCTGGGGCAAGTGAGGAAGAAATCCAAACTGGCACTATATTTTCAAGTTTCCTCACACAGCCAAGAGAGATCATGGAGCCTTCACAGATTTAACTTGCATGAGTAAGATAACACTTGAACCCTCAGCTTGGAGGAAAACAACGTCAGCCACGAGCTCACGATAATAAACAATCGCCTAATATGGTACTTGGAGGTTGGGAGTGGAGTTAAAGAACCAAGTCGAACAAATGTGTTCGATTTCGCAACTCTCAATGTTTTGCATAATACATTTCAGAGATCTCTATTTACACAAAGTTTTATATAATATTTTACACTCAGAAAGTAGATAGAGAATTTTGAAAAAATAAATGATTTAATTTCTTTATGTAAGATATCCAAAATTAAAAATGTTATTTTCGCTATTACGATAAAATGAAGTACGATGTTTAGTTGTAAAATTGAGATGAAAATAAGCATTATAAAAGTATTTTAAGAGATTTTAGCTGAAATATTATAACATATTATAGAGAAACAATTCCTCAAGTGACAATTTCATGTCTTTTTTTTTAACTATGTAGTATTTTTTTATTATTTGATTCGTATTAACGAAATTGCAGATGAATATTAACACAGAAACTGCGTTACGTGTTAGGTTACGAATGGAAATTGCCCTTTGCTAAATAATTTTTCATCTATAAATATCAACAAAATTGTCAAACGCTGTTTTCACAAGTTTTGTTAAATTCTTGTTAATTGGTGACACACATTACGCATTTTTCTAATAAATTACAATTGCTTGCATTTGGCAGTTCCAATCGTGAAGATCAATTTTCTAAAAAAAGAAATTTAGATGCTAATTTTGATTTTAACTTATAAGGAAGAACTTCTCACGCTAATGGTTAGGAGTAAATAAGATTTCGAAATAATGAATAAACCTAAAAATAATTTGTTGCATTAAAATATTGATCTAAAACAGGATAACTTACTTCACAAAAAACTATTTCAATACTATAAAATCTTTTCAGTTAACCATCTGATACAGAAGAAAATATACTGAAACAAATAACTCCGCTGAGTTCTATGCTGCACTTTTAACTGTACTTGCTCTACCTCGTCTTTGAAATGCTGCCAATTTTTCTGTGCCTAGAAATTAATATTTTTAAAAGTTAACGAAATAGACTATAATTTTGATAATGAATAAACGTATTAACGTATTAAAATGAAAGGAAACGAGCCACAAGATGGCTAGGTAAGGATGTTTGCATTTCGAGATTCTACCTCAGGATTCGTGTTCGTCACTAACTCGAGGTCAAAATTATGAGGTCGGTAGTTACGAGCCCTTGTGTTGCTTCTCACTACGATGTTAATAAACTATCACAATCACTTTTCAGTTGGGCTGCGGGGATTCTTATGTTTATATCACATGCTTCTTTTAATTCATGTCTGGAAATTGCGGTAGCCATGTGATCTAGTGTATCAGTTTGTATAAAATAATGTTACAGTCAAGCCAAGTGTTTTAGTTTCAATCTCATTAAAATTCTGTCCAATAACAGGCTACTTTATTTTTAGTTTCAGTCATTTCATTATGGATATTTCTGATGGAACTTAGTTTGGTTTGATTTTGTAAATGTCGCACTGGAAGAAAAAGAAATGCTATTGGCATTGCACCTCTTAATTTTTAATCTCTGTCAAATGGATGGACGACATATGAGCTGGCATACCCTCTCCGAATTTCTATCCTAGGCTAATGGTAGGATTTTAGGCCCCGATAGATTTAACGTGCATCAGTCCCGACTACACGGAGGGTCTTGAGTGGCATCAAGGCTCGAACCCGTGATTTGACGAAAACCGCAGGCCGCGAACCTGACACTAAGTTATTCTGATTGACCTTGGTTACTCCAGATGGACGACACCAAAACTGATTGCCCATTGCAAAAATTGTTACATAATCCTACCTTAAAGACATTGAGCATCTAGAAATATAAAGTGTATCAGCTACGCTAAAGCATATGTCAGGAATTATTAACACTCACATCAACCATTCGAATTAAGAAAAGCCGGTTCTGACCTCGTGACAATACTCACTCGGTTAGGTCTGAAAGTCATTATGTTGTAGCGGCGTAGACTAAAAAAACAGCAAGAGAGCTATTTGGAATTGGGAGAATAATTTTGATAGACGATTAAGAGATGAGAGTGTACTTGAGCTGGTACCCGATTTTCCAAATTTCTACACCACGCCATGTGATGATATGATGCCGGAACAAATTGGACTTTTATCAGGCACCACGATCGATTTGTCCTCTGGGACATCGGGATTCGATTTCACCATTTTGAGTAAACAATGCCGTCTAAAGAATTGGTTTTATTAGCATCGCACTAAAAGTAACACGAGGGCCTTTGGAGACGGACATCATAATTTTGAACCTCGGTCAAGGGACGAGGACGATACCTATTTTTTTTTTTAGTTTTTTTTATTAACGTCGCACTACAAGCAACACGAGAGCTATTGGCGACGGACCTCGTAATTTTGAACCACGGTCAAGTGACGAGGCCGACACCTGAGCTGGCACCCCCCTCTCCTAACATCCACACCACCCCAACGGAAGGACTTTGGACCCCGAACAGATTTAACGTGCATCAGCCCCGGCTACACGGCGGGTCTTTGGCGGCCAAGGATCGAACTGGCGACTGAACGAAAACCGCCGGTCGCTAGTCCACGACCTTGACCACCAGGCTACCGCGGCCTTAGGACGATACCTAAACTGACACCCCTCTCCTATCTTTCACACAATGTGAATTGAAGAACTTTGGACTCCTACAGGTTTAAAGTGCATCAGAGCCGGCTAAAGTGCCAATCACTTTTATTGTACCGTCTGTACTTTTTAGCGTCAGCCAATCCGTCAGCCTGTTCACGTTCTAGCTTCAAGATCGCATTTTAATTTTTAATTTAACTTTAAACCGTGGTTCGTTTGCCGAGTCTCCATTGTGAAGGTTGGCGTCGGTATATTGTCAAGAACCACATTCATTTTAGGAGTAAATATGGTTTATTAACATATGAAAAATTAAAGAAAAAGAGGGACCCGCATTTCTGCGCGCTAACACCTCGAAATCTAACCAACTAATCTGCGTTGAAAGTGGCGCTGTTGCAGCGCAGCGGGACAATTCCCATATTAATATGTTATTAATGAACATTATTTCTATACATCGAGAATATAGCGTTATAGGGATGCCGTAAAAGTTGTCATAGATTTTACCTTTGTATTTAATAGTCATAATTTAAAAACCCTTTCATTTTCAAAT
>BMAW01071619.1:728-171885 GCA_019974015.1 Nephila pilipes
ATCGCTAATAACATAACATTACAAAATATATTCAAGAATACAAATTTAGCATGTAAATAATAAAAAATAAAACCAGTAAATTTAAAAATTACAAGAATGTTCAAATATCAAACCCATAATACTAAGACGTAACATACCTCTTGGCAAAAGAGTTGAAAAATCAAATTCAAAAAGGGAGATATTGTAATTCTAATGTCCTCTAAGACTTAAAACTGAGAATACTGTAGTATAGTAGTTGATCGGATCTTACCATCGAATTTCAAGGAATTACATTGTTATGAAAGTCGTAAAACTAAAAATGAAGCAGAAATCTCAATCCCAAACAAAAATGCAACCAAAGAAAAAAGAAAGGATAAACAAAGGAAATAAAGTTATTTAAATCAAAGTAAGTTAACGCAATCCATTAAAACTAATTTATACTCATATATACACATTATTAAAAACATTTTACCTTAAAAATACTTATATACCTCCAAAAAGCAAGCAAAAGTAATGTACATAAATAATAATAATAATAATTATTATTATTATTATATAGTGAGAGAGAGACTCAAATATTTTGCTGCCTTATTACAGTATTCGAATGTTGGATTGTTAACGATGATGAGAAATTAAGAAATTATATCATATCATTAGTAAAAGATATTTATGCAATAAAACTGTTGATTTAACAGTAATTTTAATCATTGATTGCAGTATATTGATACAGAGTACGTTAGTACGACCTTGAGGCTAATAAACTATTTATAAATGTAATTGGAAGTATAAAACTTTTCAGTTATCAAACAAGCTTTTATGTGTTGTAAAATATATTTTTTAGACTTTTAATAACTATCTGTTGTGTTTGTGTGTGAAATACTTTAAGAAATTCGCTTCCTTCTATCTAAAATTAAAACTCCAGTTTCAAGCTAAAACACTTTAAATTTGCTTTAATTGCTATTACTCTCATAATACAGCAATTCATTTCTGAGTGGACACCTGAAGAACATTTTTTACACAAATAGTAAAATGCAACACATTTATGCATTATCAAACCTCGGCCCAAACAAAATATTTGCAAAAATATTATCTGCAAAAATATTACTTACAAAATCCTTTGCTATTGTACCTGGATATTTTTTGTTAATTTTGATATATAAAACTCTAACGCATTAAGTGTAATGTTTGAAGAGATTTTTTCTGCTTTTTTTAGATAACTCTTCTTTAATTCAGATTCATTTTACATATTTATTTTCAATTAAATTGACTTTTACCCTGATTAATTCAACTGCACTAATTAACATTATCTGTGAAGCATGAAACGCATTTTGCGTTAAAAAAATGCTTAACTTTAAAATACTATTATAAATATATGAATAAAATTTGATATTTTTTTCAGGCTGCTCAAATCCTAATTGTCCTGCATTCTGCAGCATTGGAAGGGATGACAGAGGATGTTTGGAATGTCTGTGCACTGAAAATTAATAGGTACATACTTGTTTCGTGTTTATTATTAAATTATTGATTTGTATAGTTTAATAAACAGAATTTCTATACACAGAAGAAAGAAAAATTTGATGCTTCATAATTTCTGTTCTTTCTATTCATAATCCTATATGAACTCAAGCTCATTTTGTATTTTTGCTTTAACTTATTGTGAAAACATTTACTTATCAATTAATTTTAAACTACACTCGTTCTCAAAACTCGCATAAAAAATCACTTCATGAATTTTTTTCATTGTTATTATTTATTTCCTCTTCTCTTAATTCTTCTTATTTTCACTAATTGCAACATTCATAAAAGTTGTTGAAAATTTTAGGGAATATATTTCTCATTTCTTATTTTTCAGATAGTAGCTTACTACGCAAAATACTACTTGCTTCTTTTTTTTCCTATCTATTTATAATCTTGAATAAAATTAAGTTAACTGTGCTTTTAAAGTTTTTTTTAGATGGTGACTGACCAAATTCTTATACATTTTTGGGGATATTTTTAAAAGTATATATATACTGCGTATTTTATAATTATTTATTCAGTCATGTTCTTTTATGGAGTATTACAGATTTGATACTCGGATGATTTGATCAATACAGCTGAACTATTTCGATGAAATAATCTTTAATCTTTTTGCAACACCTGCACCTTGTAGATGATACGTTTCCTGTTCTGGTCTTCACAATAATAAAACATAATAATACGCATTAAATGTGTTATCTTTCCTTTCTTTTTTTTCACTTAAGTATGTTTGTTCAAAAAGTTAATGTCATAATAAAAAAGTAATGAGAAAATAAAACGTATTTTACTTTTTCTCAATATCTACAGAATGCATCTTCCGTTTCATAATTGGCCTCGTGCTTTTTTCGAGTTTATAGAGAACATCACGAGCAGAGATCATTAACCGGCAGTCGAACCACTGACTATTCGTGAGAAATTTTTTAATCTGTTGAGAAAATAAGATATTACTTGAAATTTGTTCGTT
This sequence comes from Nephila pilipes, assembly GCA_019974015.1. NCBI lineage: Eukaryota > Metazoa > Arthropoda > Arachnida > Araneae > Nephilidae > Nephila > Nephila pilipes. The sequence goes on from BMAW01071619.1 coordinate 3,190, forward strand.
AAAGCGTTTAAAAAATAGATTACATATATTAAAATGTAGCTTTTCTTTTTACTCTATGTGTGTGCTGTTTAATGCATTGAAGATTTGGACAAATTATTTCTGGGGGAGAAGACATGTTAATGCTTGAGGGGTATCTGAATAATAAAATTAAAAATACAAATGGTGTAAAGGTTCTCACAATAGTAAGATTGCATTGCCATTTATGATCTAATTTTCCCTCTTTTTTTCAGGTAAAAGAGAAGAATTGAAAGTAAAATAGTGAAAATTTTTCCTTATGTATAAAAAAAGAAGAAAATGAAAGAAGAAATCTCTTTCCATGCCAGAACTCCTATTTAAAGCTGTAACTGTTTTTTCTCATAATCTGCAATAAAAACTCTATTCAATTACTGTTTTCACATATACTTTTTTTTTATTGTTTTGTATCAAATGACGAATTCAAATAACTAACCCAAATGTAAACCTGTTAAAAATTTAATCTTATTTTCAATGAAATTTATTTAAATTTGCTATACGTTTCAAGGAACTAATCAAATTTACAGCATTTTAATAATTAATTAGTATTTAATTTAACAATTCACTTAATACTGCGTTGGAAAATTTTTATTTTTTAAAGAGTTCAGTGTTACAATATTTCATGAGCAAACTATCCTAAGTTCATAGTTACATTTTTTGCAAGTGTCATGATATGTCATCGATGTCATTAGATGCATCTCATATCTTCTTCCCCTTATTCCAAATCTGAAAGATGATGTCATACTACGCTAATAGGCTTGTGCTGTGTTTTTCAGTTTGGTTCGTTAAATGCAACTCTGGACAAATTCTATTGTAATAAAAATGGAGAATTTTTGATTATGTGACAGACAGCAAAAAGTTTAATGTATTTTAAGACTGTCTACTGTTATATTATACAATCGATGTAATTTTTATTTCATACATATACTTCTTACTCCCTGTAAAGTGTAACTGACCGTAGAGTAACAATTATTTTCAAAATTAAATATTTCATAAGGATTCGAAGTTGATGTTAATGATTTTTCATCACAATTACTATATGCTTTGGAACGAAAAAGACTGCAAAATGTGTCTAAATGTAACTATCTTAAAACTTGCGGTCTATTATACTTTTAAGGACTTGTTAAATACGTGTACCAAATTTTATTGAACTTGGTTGGATTGTTTTGGAGATATCACATTTTTCGTGCATGACTTTTGGTGGAATTTTAATTCTTCAGAAAACACATTTAAAAAATATATTTATAAGTTACTTAATGTTAATAATAATGAAACAACTTAAAACTCTTCAGTTTTACAACTTATTCCTTCCTTCTCCTCAATAGTGATGTTTCCTTTTTTTCTAATGGACCTAAGTTTTCTTGTGGAGGTTTTTGTTGATGGTAAGTTCTTTAGATGTTGAGTTCTTTAATTCTCAATACTCATCCTATAAGGATCGTAGACTAATTTTTCAAAAATTGATAACCAGGAAAGTTTTATAATGAGAAATAATTGAAAAAAACTCATAATATCACAAATAGTTGAGTGTATAAATATATACATATATTACATCAGGATATGAAAAGAAATGCTTTTATGAAATTTAAGCAAAATTTGTCTATACAAACAACATAATTTAAAAATAATGGCTATAATAAATTTTGTTTTTATATAACATACTTCATAATCCCTCTGAAATGTCACAACTGACATTAACAAATATTTTTTAAGAAATAAATATTTTATAAGCACGATCACTGACGTTAATAGATTTTTCGTCAAAATTAATTTATGTTTTCTTAGAAAGTGACTAGTAAAACATGATTAAAATGGAATTGTCTAGAACCAGTGGGTTGTAAATATTCTGAGGGTTTTGAATATATCCTAAATTTATTAATTTAGGTAAACTGTCGTGGAAATGTCTCAATTTTCGACAAATCATGTGAAAATTTTATTTTTGAAAAAAATACATTCAAAATGTATAATTATATTAAAATTGGTAGGTTGAATAAGTTAAAACTCTCAGTTTTACAAATCACCCTTCCTTTTCTCCATTTTGTCTTTTGTTTCTTTTTATGGCGCGACAGGCTTTCATCTGGGTTTGTTGCTGTGCAAAGTGAATGGCGTTTATAGCAATTAGTTAACTATCATCGAATCATTGTCCTTTAGAGAATTATATCCAGGACTTAATCCATTTCATTATATTAACATAAGCCTATTAAACTAATTCTATTAAACAGTACTACAAACAGCAATGTAAGAACCTAAAGTAACTCCTGGTGCCCACAAATACTTCTTTGATAATCCTATTTCTCTTCTGCCACAAATTTAATTGACTGACTATTGAATTTTGAGTTTTTCCATGCAAACATATTTTTGACAGACTTTGACTCACACAGACACTCTTCTGACAATATTAATACACACTTTCTACGACAATATTAATGTAAATATTTGGGGCAATACTGGTGATTTTGAACAAATAATTTGTTCAAAACTTTCCTTTTCTGAACTTCACTAGCTTTCGAGTCAATAGGGCATCTGTCCATGTTTTGCGCACAACAATGAAAAAACTGCTATTACAACCTTGCTTTGTCTAAGTCCCTTCAACATTGCTTCGTATTGCAGACCTGTTATAGTTTTGTAATTTGTTGTATAAATTATCAGTTAGTTTTCCTTTCCACAAGTCCTTTTTTGTACTTTCAGTCTTACGAAACCGTGTTCCAACCTTTCTGAATATGTTCACATGCATTCTGTTTTGAAAACGAATATTTTCCATAGTATTTTTTAACGAATCATAAGCTTTACAGTCTCCATCCCCACTTAGTAGTCAGTGTAACATAACATCCGACGGTTTTCTGACCTTTCAAAAAAATACAGTATGCACCAACTGGTTCCATGTTCGATGAAGACCCTTTATAGTGATTGCAGTGATCTTTGTGATTTGACAGTTTAGATTACATTTTTCTGCAAAATTGAGATAAAGTCTCAAAGTCACAACTTTCTACTGTCTACAGATATGGCACTAACACAACCATTTAATGCTGAATACCCACAGCGCTGCCAGTACCATCCACAGAAACACTACAATTCGCAACATCATTTGGACATTTCTTTAGTTGTCAGATACTTTTTTTGCAGCATCATTCGTACTTTTTCCTCCAATGCAAGCAGCAACACAAAAAGAATTTTTCTTTTTCCTGCTAACGGAATGCAGAAAGAAAGGAAGCAGATTCAAGATGGCATAAGCACCATTCCTGTGATAATCCTCTTCAATTAAACATAAACATAAACAAAACAATTATTAATTTCATTCATTTGTCTTTTTCTTGGACAGACAAAACGAAAATACAAAGTTACAATTTTTTTGCAATGAAAAGTTTGAGGAAAGTCAAATCTTGAATCCCTCCACAAAGAAACAAACAACTTTCTCCACACTTTTCAGTTTTACAACGCAAGACAAGAAAAAACACTAAAGTAAAATTTGTAAGTCGATGATAATATTTCCTATTAATTGTCCTGATGAGATTATTTTCAGCTCAGGTTGCTACTATGTTGTAGTTTTCATTTTCGCTTACAGTCTTTTCTCTTTACCCAGGATGAATCAGTAGATTCTAGCGTTCTGATTTCCATAAAACCTCCTTTTGCGTGGACCATAAGAACAACTTTTTTTGCCCATATTTTCAAGAAAAATAAAATTTAAAATGAATGTATTATATAAAAAAGAACTGAAATTAAAGCAAAGTATAGGGAAAAACCACAGTAAATAGCAAAAGTTATCGAATGAAAATGTAAGCAAACAGTTATAAGCAGTAGTCCAATCACTGTGCCAATCATCTAAAAAACAGAATTAGCGAAATAATTATAAATAAATTATTTCAATATATTTAATTTATAATAAAATTTACAATAATAATTTATAATAAAATATTAAGATTTTAACCTAATTTTCACAAACGATAATAGTAGTTTTGAGTATTAGGTTTTAAATTAACAGCAGTTACAGCTCGTGTCTTATTTCCTTCTATTATATTTAGTTTCATTCTCTTTAAAGTCAAGGTTTATTTTGTTATTCCGCTTACGCTAATTCGTTTGTATATCTAAAATATATCTAAATACGTTCGAAAAATTGAGTTTTAAGTCCTTGTAAGTCTCATAGTGAATCTGGACACTTTCGTGAGTGGTCATTTAGATGAATCCCCATAAACTATATAAGACTTCTTATAAATATAGCAAAATTCTGATGAATAGTTTCTGCTATAGACAGATCTATAGATGAATATTTATGATAAATATCTGATGGCCCCTTTTGAATCACTTGGCACCTTCTCACATGCCATGAGACGTCACTAATCACTTGCATCTTCCACGAGGCAGCACATCAGAACATTTAATTTCTGCATGCACTTGGTTAAGAAAATTACGAGTATTCTGTGTGCTCACATACGGTATTAGTATTAATAAGGTGAGCAATCTTCTTCTTTTAGGGAGGACAGTCCTCCTTCTGCAGGTTCCATCCTGCCTCGAAAATTGTCTTCCTTCTTGTCCTCCTTTTAGATGTTTTAAAACTAATCTGTTAATCTCTATATTCAGAGATGCCGCGCCAAACTATTACGCAAAGGTTGAATACAAAAAAACTTTTAGGATATTCAAAATTTTGATGGCTCGCTCTAAAACCTGCTCTATTTTATGATTATTTGAGCCTCTCCGTTCATTTTTTTATATATATTTAGACAAATGTCCAAAACTTCAGGAATCTTTTTTATTATTATGAGTTATTGAACATATTAATATATTTTGTACATAACCAGGCATCTATTTTCCGCAAAACGATTCAAAAAATTTAAGGTGAACATATTTTAGCTACAAAAGTTAATCTAATTTTTAGCAATTTTGTCCTTCAATATAAATCACGATTTGTAGAAAAAAAATTTCCTTTATTAATAAAAAGAGAGAAAATTGTCAAGTTTAGAGGAATCAAATCCGGGAATAACGGAAAAGTGCACCAAAGAAATGCAGAATTTTTTATTTTACCAAACATGTTTCTAATATATCAAAAAATGCTCCGAAACAAATATGACAGGAAATAACAGTTTTCAATCATGTTTTTTGACTTCATCTCAAGTAAACTGGGAAGATATTAAAAATTAGGTTGAGTTTTTATCGAAAGAAATGCTTGATATTAAAAATCGATGACAATTGTCTGTTTGAAGAAATTTGAAGACTGAATGTATATTTAAATTCTGATAAATTAGAACAATGAGAAATCAACATGTTGAAATTGATAAAAGATGGGCGGAAATATTTAACCATTTCAAAAATAAACACATTCGAAATGAAGATTTAGTTATTCTTGTTGAATTCGCGTTGTTCTGTCCTGGAACTAATGCAGCAGTTGAAAGAATTTTTTTCCCAATGGTAATGAATTTCGGACAAGTGAGAAATCAAAATTGAATATTGTTACTTCAATTACAGCACTTAGTAAAATTCAATATGAATGATATTTTTTGCTCCGAAATTTCCAATATATTGTTTTACAATGATAAGTGACAAAAAATATTCATTCAATGGAAAAATACTCTTTTTATTAAATAATTAAAAGGTATGTAAGCATAATTTTTTTGTTTAAATGAATAAAATGTTTGATTTATTTACGCTGTAATTTTTTCGCACTACTTATCATTGTAAAAAACACTGGTAACCTTAGTATTAACACCCGAATAACTATCAGATGAACACAACAGCAGAAGAAGGAAAGGAATTTTTCCCTCATCAATCCGTATTCTGTCCTAATGATTCCGTCTACTATCCTACTCTCCTGGACCTACATAGATTCCCTTCTGTCCCCAAACCTGCAGAGTTCATACTTGATTAGTAGACAACATTTCGCTAAATAGATTTACCTTTTTTGGATACACAAATCTTTATTACATTCATCCAAGAGTTCATCACTCGACAGATGTTCTTCATTACTATGCTCCAGTCTAGAAACATAACTTTGTGATACAAACTATATCCGTAACGTTACGTTAGCTGTTAATTTTGTCCTGCTTTGAACTAACCTCCTTTTTGTTCTATCTGAACGAAGGATATTCTCATTTCCCAATGCTATATTAAATGACGAATGGATGAAGTTTTTTCAAATATTAAATTTTTCATGAACACTTTAAAAACCTTCTGATCAGAGTCAATTGAGGTGTGAAGTATCTTTAAGAATAAAATTATCCCTTCAAATATTTGACCTATTTATACATCGCAAAATGAACCAATTTACTGAATTTTAGAACACATTCAAATGAAATTAATGTAATCTAAAATAATATAATAAAATTAGTTATTATATTATTTTAATTAATAACTAATTTTAATTAATAATTAAATACTTTTTGTCAATGTTTGTGATTTTCTCAATTTAACATATTATGCACCAATTAAGTTTTAAATCATTTTCATTTAAAATAGTTTTAAATAGTTAAATAATAGTTTAATAAACTCACTATTTCCCGACATTTTCTTACTACGAGGTGTTTTATAAAAATGATGGAATCTTGAATAAAATGAAACAGATATTTCAAGGTGTGAGAAATTTTTTATTTGTTATACAGCTTATATTACATTTATGTACATTATTTAATTATAAATACATCCTCCTTGCACTTCCCTTCACAGTACAAGGAAACATTCTAGTAAAAGTTCAGAATAAATCTGCCTAAGAGAGACATTCCAAAAAATGACTATAAGTATAACATTTTGAATTGAACCATCATTTGAATATATGAACAACTAAAATTTAATGTGTTTCATTCAAAATCATACAGTTTTTCTTTACTCGTATGTCAATCATATTATCCTAGTATTTTTTTTCTTATACAGTTTAATTGAACAATTTTATGATTTGTAACAATAATTCCGAATAATTTAATTAATTTATCATCAAAAAATAATTATTTAAATACCTTTAATCAATGAAATTATGAAAAATGAGATACAAATTTACGCGAGTATTTCCACTCAAGTCATAGATTTTTTCAATCTCATTTACAAATTCAATTAAATATATGTGACATTTTGTACAAAATTGCAACATTATTCAGCATTTTCTCTTACAATAGATTTAATTCATAGATATTAAAAACACTCCACGTAAAATTTTTATAAGAAGGAATTCGGTATTTAGAACATTGATTCTTTGACACAATTTGCGTTAACTTTTTTTTGAAAAAACATTTTTAAAAATACAAAATACTTTTTCAACATTTTTAGAAAAAAAATAGGAAAATAAAATATATGATACATGTATTAAATATCACAATTTGAATTTCAACTGTTCTAATTCATGATGAATTCTACTGTAACTAAACAATAGACCTTATTTAAACAGATGCTTTTTTTTTTAGTAAAATTCTGCATTTATTACTTTAACTTACTACATTTATTCAAAAAATAATTATTAAATGCAAAGATGATATCATGTTGCACATAATTCAGTTTTAAATTCATGTAACAGCTTTTCAATGCGAGCAACAATTCTTTGAGAAAAATTTCTTTTACAATTAATAGTTCAAATTATTTTTAATTGAATCGGTCCTTTTGCAAAGCGGTCATCTTTAACTTTTCCACGAATTCACTTTTTGCTGGTTTCGTAGTCCTTTGGCATCGACTTATGTATTTCATATTAAAATGATACATATTTCCTCCGTTAAAACACTTCTAGATGGATCTCACTCCAGCGTTCGTTTTCAAATGCGTCAATTCCTAGAGCACGGATCACATCTCCTTCTCCAAGGATGCACTGACTACCTATCAATGACGTCACTTCACTAAAATACAAACATCGTGAAGCTCTAGCAGTGCATACCAGCCAAATATAAAGAATTCTACAGTGAAATGACAAACGAGTAGCCACAACTGCAACACATAAAGCGACTGAACAACTGCAGCTTTCTCTTTCTCTTATCTTGCTTATTATTCTTAAATCCTGTTAGGTTTTGCAGGTATATTTTTTCTTATAAGGAATTACATTAAACTGCATTTCCTTATAACTCAAAGTGAGCTTGATCTTTCAGAAACCCAGGTTCATTTTGAAAATGAATCATTTCTGAAATGGAAAAATAATTTTCCCTGGCATCCTGTAAGACCATAAGAATTATGTAGGCCTTTTTACCTCATGTGTACCTCTCCCTCCGTTCATGATATAAAATTATTTATGACATAAATTTTTATCATTATTTGCTATAAAATGTTGCTTATGATAAAAAAAAATTATCATTACTTATTATCATAAAAAATGTATGGTATAAAATTACTGATTTAAGTTTTTTACAAATATTATGGAAAGAAATTGCTTTTTACTTCTCCTGTGAAATTTGTAAAATAGGACGTGATCCCTTTTCAAAACGACCAACTCAATTTTAATTAAAAACTTTATATCTCCATTCGCAATAATCAAAATAAAAATACTGAAATCTGTCATCAATCACTGTTCCTTATATCATTCAAAGCACCTATATCTCTCGAAATGCAGTTTTTAATTTCACCATAAGGTAGTGACTGAAAAAGAGTCTTAGAAGAAATGTTATAGAAACACTGATACATTTAAAACTTTGATTTACGTTTGAAACAAACTTAACATGTATATAGTATCTTCAATGTATCTGAAAAATAAGTAGAAATTCTAGCTCCAAGTCAGAAACATTTCATTCGAAATGAGAAATATGTGGTCTTTTGTCATATAAGAATGCAGACCGTTATTTAAATAACTCATCAAGATATATATATGTGATACTTATACATATGTAAATCTTTAAGCATGCAAAACAGTCAATACTCTAGCAATGTAAATATAAATTCATAAACATTAACATGCTCGTTTATTGCACATAAGTATGATTGATTACACAAGTGGATAAAGCTGCACTGATTTGAGAACTATATCGTGATGGTCCGTCGCTTCTGTCGTTTGAGCCTCAGTCAATAGTCTTGCGAAACAGTCTACAGAGCAATCAAAATCGGTAGACTCAGTTTTCAATACGAAATTTTAAATCCTCAACTACTCTTTGATCTTAGTTATGTAAACCCTCATCATATATAACGCATACTTGTCATAGATATTAACTATACCGTTCAGATATCCTTTAGAAATGTACTGCATTTTTTACTTGTGCAATGGATATCTACAGGAAGTATCTGGTTGTAAGAAATTAAACTCCTGAATTAAATGCCGTCTAAATTTTAAAGTGCTACAATGATTTAAGATCTTAGATAAGTATAATTTCTGTAATGGGAAACTATTAATCTCTTAATTTATCAAATATGGCCTCTTGTTTAAATTTTGAGGCAGCAAAAAGTTCAATTTTCATCAATAAATTTGTTATGGTTTCTCATTCCTCAGAAAAGTGATATTAAGTTATTTCAAGGTGCAATTTAAGCTTTATTAAGACATAACATAAAATGAACTTAATTTAATAATTCACATAAAATGAATTTAAATATAATATATGGTAATATGTCATTATTATAATTCAATTAGAGAGTGTATTAACATGCCTACTTTTACCATATATACTTCTTAAAAATTTGTTTGCTTTTCACTCTGTTAGTTTCTTCAAAAGCCCAATGCGCTTTTCTTTGGTACAATGGATATCTACTGAAAGTTTATAGCTAAATGAATAATAAATTTATACTTTGGTTAATCAGTTGCTCTTTATAAATTAAGAATTCATAGAATTAAATGTTATAAAAAATTTAATTTTTATATAGTTGTTTAAATGTCTAGATGAATCTATATTGTAGATTAATAACAAATTAGTGTGCTTTTAATTAAGTAATGCATTGTAACTTTAATTCTATCTTGAAAAGACTTTTTGTCACAGAATTCAACCATTTATACTAAAAATAAATCTTAATAAGTTGTCTCAATAAACCATTAATAATTCACTAATTACTTTTCAAAGCATAATTAGATCCTTTGTCTCTTATGATAAAAAAAAGTAGTAAAATTATTAATATGTAAATAATATAAATTAAAAAAGCATCAATGAATTTATGATAAATCAACAGGCTAGAATTTCTTATTACTGTAAGGCCTTTTTTAATTATATTTATCTCATCATAACAAGGAATTATTTGTTTCAAGTTTATATTTCTCTTCAGATTTCATACCATATGTGTGATAAATGTGAATAATAATAATGATTTTAAAAAAAAAAAATCTCGCATTTTTTACAGCATAACACAATTTTCAAAAAATTAATTGCAAAAATAAAATTTCACATTTTAAAAAGCAAAAGCCGTAAAAATTATTCTTCATTAACAAACTATTTTACGAAAGTTTGTAACTAGACATAAACTTCCAAAATTTCTAGAAAGATTGTTAAAAAGATATTTATTTAAAATGATATAATTCAAAACTATTTCATAGGATTTTAAAAACAAATATATATATATATATATATATATATACAAATTATTTAATTGTGAGGATTTCATATTTCAATTACACTTTAAGATACAGAATGTCATTTCTTTAATTAAAGTTAGTAAATTGCTTAATAAAACGGAAAAACAAAACATATTTTTAAAAAAATCATTTAAATTTAATAATGAGAATATAAAATACATTATTTTAATTTGATTGTTTTTATTTGTCAAAAGCGAGCAATCATCTCAGAAATTGACATTGGTAAATACGCCTACCGATAAGCATTCCTCAAACTTAATATCAATTTTTTAAAAATTTTATTTGATTTCATGTTCAAATTCAATCATTATTGAAAAAGCCAACCATTACATGAAAAAATATATGAAGTCATTTTTATCAATATTAAAATTTGCATACATAATTGTTTATGTATTTGAGATAGATAGAATCTTACACCAAAATAGAAAATCAGAAGAAACTTGTTTATTGATTGACAATTTCATTGAGGAAAGTTGAATTTTGTGGAAAGCGTATAAGAGCATTAAATATTTTGAAAATAGACGCAATCGCAATTTATGAAAATATAAGAAAAAAAAAAACTCAAAAATGTCAATTTAATTACTTCATTAATGATATTTTTTTAAGAAAAATGAATTAAAAATGAAAAAACAAAGAAGGAATGGTATGAAGAACTCAAACCAAATTAGCATTTATTCTTTTAATGCATATAACTTAAGTTTAAGCGGTATTTTCAGATAGTAGTATAAAATATTTTTTCATAGAAAGTTAAATTATTTTTTAATTCTTAGTAATTGTTCTTTATCATCCATTTCTGCTTTTATTTAGTCAACTATTTTTTTTTTTACTAGAAAGCTTCACTAATTTAATATATCCCTGATTTCTTTTTAAAAGATAAATTTAAATAATTTCTTGCTGTTTATTCTCAACAATGATTCCATGAACTGAATCAAAATTGTAAGAGTATTCTTCTTTATTAATTTTAAAGAATTTTAGCAAACTTTTTTTTTTTGACTGATAACGTATGTAAACAAAAATATTGTTTATTTGAGTATAAACGAAAGACTATCAATAATAAGCTTCAAAAAATCAAACTAAAAGCGCTCTTTTAATAACAATAGATTGATTTCCATTGGAATATTCAAAATTTGTTACAAATGCAGTACATTATTTGCCGGTCTTGGTTATTTTGGATTCTCAATTTATTTAAAGATTGTTATTTGATAATTTATTATTTTAATGTATTTAAATAGGCAGTTAAATACATAAAAATAAAAAAAATATCAAATTCTAACAGTTTTATTTGTTTGTTTATTTTTCGAAAATGTTTTTAAACTTTGGACTAGATATTTCGGTGGTTTTCAGTCACAAGTTTTCTGTATCGTCATGTTTTAAATGTTTTAGAAGCTTAGTAGGAAGAATTAAGTAATCACGGCTTAGTTTACCTCTTCACGTACATCTAAATCGATTATTTCCTAAATATTTTATCATTCAGAGAAGAAATAACTAAAAATTTACTTATTTCAAAAATTATTTCAAATTTCTAACAAAAAAATATACATTCTTCATTCTTGATCACGGAGCTTAACGCAAAAATTTTACTTTTAAAATAAATCGTTACATTAATTTTTCAATTTATTTTTCGAAACATCTAAAATTAAATATAAATAAGGGGGGAATTAATTCCATTCAATATATTTACATTTCATGTGAGATAATATACAAATATATTCTTAACGTTAATTTGTAACACATTAAAAATAGATTTTTGTAATAAAACGAAATGGATTATTTGTGAAAATGCATCGTGAAATGTATTTTTCTTTGAAAACTATGAGAATGTGGCTTTAAATATTTATATCTTAGTAACACGAATACTTTAAATGTCTTAATTCATCCTTCAAAATGAGTTATCTGATTTAAATTACCATAAAATTACAACCACAAAAAACATGGTACGTCTCATTCAACAATGAACGTGATATTGAGTGAGATAATATCATATCACTCAATTTCGCGTTCATCAAAAACAATTTGCGGTCATTTTCGAAAGTCATTACCTCAACAACACATAGATGAGCACGTAAAATTCCATACTAGGCAGCTGAAAATTAACATTTTCAAGAATGTCCTTGACTGAAACAGGACTATCCATTTTGAAATGCTCTCGAGTCTGTTTCGCAAGAATGTAAAGAGAAAATAATGTCATTCTTATTTCTATACATGCTGAACAAATTCGGGATTGAGAAACGAGAACCCGAAAAACTCGGTCTGGTCAAGGTTCATCATGAAGAGCTTGTCTGTTGGAGTGAGATCCGTCTTTTCACTGGTAAACTGACGGTCGAAGTTGCTCACATCCTTCCGATGTTTCTATAGGAAGAAAAAAAAATATATTAAGTGTAAAAATAATTAAGGTAATTTACAATCATGTTGGCAATGTCTTCATTAAAAGAAAGTGATGTAAAAATTACACAAAAAACGTGTAGAAAATAATAGCCTATTATGTAGAAGTTTTTAACCAGGTCTAATACAGGAGAAAGTAGGAAGTGCTTGGGATCGCCTACGATTTTGTAATGTTTTCTTGTTAATTATTTTATCTTGTTTCGTTATCATTTTATAATAATTTACTGCAATTTAAAGGTTTGTATAGTCTTTTTCATTTAATTTTGTAGAACGAAACAAAATGACAGTAATTCGGCAAATAGTGAAAACTATGGCTTAGAACAGAGATCTAAAATAAATTACATGTCTTTATTACATGAATAAAATTACAGTAATACCATACAACAAGGGACACTCACCGGACACTCACTTTGTTTAGAAAGAGGTAAATGCTTGTAAAAAATTATTCGAAGGGACCGTGTCCAACAGAATTGTCCCCATATAGAAGTGTTCCTTATAAAAGGTATTACTGTATTTATTTTATAATTTTTCGCAAATTAAATTCTGATTTCTTTATACAAAGTTATTGATAAGCAGTTTTGCTTCATTAGATGTTAATAGTACTACATTAGAAAAGTAAAATTAATGGCTATAAAAGTATTCTATCACCTTATTTTCAAACACTGTCATCTTAAGTGTCTATATTCTACTGTAAATAACAATTAAATATTGAAATCGTATTTTATGAAATGGAAAAACATTCACTTTAATAGTACATGCTGTAGAAAAAGTGTGAAAGAGGGGTGGAAATAATCATCATAACAAAGATGGAGTTTATGTGAAACAAATACACAATTATTTCAAAAGCTATTGGTCTTACTTGAACTACCAAATATTGTTCTATTTTTCACGTATAAGATCAAATAAATGTAGCGAAATATTACACAGTGATATCCTAAACAAAATTGAACTTATTTAATATAGCATATTTCACAATTTGAAGAAAAAACAGTTGACACACATAAAATTCCTATTTTATCAATTTCTTCCGAAAGTAGGTTTGAAAGGATGACTTTAATCTCTCATAGATGTAACTTTAATCTCTCAAAGATGTCAGTGTCCCGAAGAACAATTAGTGTTTAAAAATGCCCAGAAATTAAACAAAAAGATAGGTCGGGATAACACTAAAGTTCTCATAAATGATGCTGGGAGCTCAGGGATTAAAGATGTTTTAATTAATTATTGCAGTTTTATTAATTTAGAAACTAATTTATCTTCAAAAGCTTTCCGTATCAGATATATTTTCAGATTTCCAAAACCAGTAGATGCTACATACTTGTTGTGAACAAAATCTTCTTTTAACAGAATGAATCTATTATCAGATTATATAAGTTTGTAACCTAATGTCTCAACATTAAATTAATTCCCTAATCCGAATTTTTATATATAAGGAAAACTATTAATAAAGATATTTTTTTAATAAATTTTTGGTTACTTCCATATTACTTTTCGCTATCCATCATTATGCTAATCTAAAGACACAGATAAAAATGTATTAATGAAAATATAAAACAAAACTTTTGTTTAGTGAAACTGGCTATTACTTATATTTACCTAATTTCTTTTATAGTGAATTTAATAATGCAGTTTTTTAAATTTAACACTTCTAAAAAATTTCCATCTAATACTTTAATCATAAGCGTTTAAATGTATTAAATTTCAAATGCATCTAAACTGCTGTCTTCATTTTATAGTAGGAATCCTAACACAAAACAGTACAATCAAACTTTTTTTAAAAATCTGGCAAGCTATAAAAAGATTCTTGAAACTCTTTTATTAAATAAAAAAATATTTTTAAGCCGTCATTGATATAATATCGTTTATTTCAGGATGAATTAAATTATATGAGGTTTAGGTAAAACATGGGAAAAGCTTTCGCGAAACTTCATAGATAATGAATTAATCTTTACAAGATTAAAATATTTATAACCCAGTCTTTCATTCTTGTTTAACAGAATTAACTTTAATTCTCACTTTATTTTAAAAATTCAAATTATTAGCTTATTATATAATCAAAGTACCAGAAACAGGAGAATCTGTTTAAATTACAGGGACTGGATCTCTAAATGTTCCCACAAGTATTTTTCCAAATCTATTTTCTTATGTTATATTTATGAATCCATATAATAAGGTTGGATAGGTCGCCTGTGACCTTTTGTGTTTTTTATTTCGTTACAAACAATAAATTTAAGTTTCTTTAAAATAATATTTAAGTAGTAAATTCTTTCAACTTTCTTTTTCCAATTATAGAAACTTATAATTAAACAAAGAATAACTTAATAAAAATTAAATTACTAAATTACTGTTAGAAATTAACATTTTTTTTTAAAAAAAAAAAAAGATAAATTCCAGTTGATTTTTTTTCAAGTACAAAGAAATGTCACCGTAATTTAATTTAATATTTAATTAATAGAAAGAAAATATAAAATATTTTATTTACATTAGTTTAGATTTTTCATAAGATTTAATGCACAGAATACAATTTTAATACGATAAAGGTTTAATTCATAAAATATAAATAATTAATTCACTGAATATAAAATAAAAATTTACAAAAATGTAAGAGTATTACAGAATGTGTAAGGAAAACATTGTTCTTAATCTTTAAATTCTTTGTTATGTAAAGATATATAGTGTGCAAAGAAATATTTAGTGGCTTTTCAAAGAACTCGAATCAAATAAAAAGTGGAATGTAAGGTATTGAGTAAATGAAGAAAATATCATTATACTTCTGACATTCAAAAGAGGCTCATAAAAATCTAAGCGAAAAGAAGAAAGTTAGTCTAGTTGAAATAGTTAGAATGGGAAAATTTCTTATTAATAATCAAAAAAGAAATTAATGCCCAGACTTCACAGAGTCGATGCTACACGCTAATATTCCTTCATGATTAAAATATTTTATGTATGCAAATTGCTTGGTTCATAGTAATTCTCGAGAAGCTGGCTAAATACAGACTAAAAACAAAATTCCCTCGCAATTTTCATGATTATGCACACAATAAAGAATTTATTCGAAAAACTGTCTACTTAACTAAAAAAAAAAAAAGAATGATCGTGCTAATGTGCATTTATAATTTAGAAACCGAGTGTGGCTCCCAAAATTCAAGAGACATTATTATTGTACATTTACATTTCTACAAGGTGACTATGAGATAGTTCCAGATGCTTATTGTGAATCTTTTGAGCAGGTTTCAAAGAAAGAAAAAGAAATGTACTTGCCCTTGGTGAAAATTCTGAATATTTAAACTGATTTTACATCATTATTGCAAAGCTAATGCAGCAATTCACCAAGATAACCAAAGTCAACGTCGAAGCTTAGAATTATTTGCATAATTATTCGAAAAATAAATCATGTGTTACGCTATCTCTATTGACCTCCACTATTATATTTTCACAATAGTTTCTTCACTCATAGGAAAGGCACATTTCCAAGCAATTTTCTTCCAGAAAAACCTCAAAACAGTACATTCAAAAATATTATTAAGTGCATATTTAATACACAAATAGATTTTCAGCTTTTGACTATATTGAGAAAAATATTTTATATTTAAACAGACATTAGAAGATAAGTTTGCCACTCAGTTAACGTAATTTAACCTAAATATTTCAATTCCAAAAACTGTTCAGTGCTATGTCTATAACATCAGTTTAGAGTTTAAAATCAAGGATTTGGCCCAAAGATCGAACATTATTCTTGCCTGTACTTGATCGTCAGCTTAAGCTTTCCTCCAAATTGCGTATTGCCTATTTCTCCAGAAATGCCATAATTAAATCACTTCCTAATATGCTTCAAACTTTAAAACAAAGAAAAACGTATTGAATATTTTTAGTAAAAATTTGTAAATAGCTGAGTAAATTCTATTTGAATAGTATTGAAAATTCCAATAAAATTACAAAATAAACATTTTTTTTTTAATTTTTGATTTATATAAGAAAATTACTTAATTCCAGTACAATACAACTAAGATGCGTTTTTGAAAGGAATAAAATTATTATAATATGATATATTATATAAAATATCATAACTTATGTATATAAAATAATTAACTACTGAAAATTATTTAGAAATTTACACTCTGTACATTGTATTTCTGGTTATTTACGAATGCATTCGAAAAGAAAAATACAGTTAAAATTTGATTTATTTGAATACTTTTTTTCTCAGGTTTCTTGATTAGATTTTGGGTTTTTTTTCTTCCATTATAGATAAAATTTATAAAATAGCGAAAATAAAAATTCTCTCAAACGGTTGCACTTTCTTTTATCTAAAATTATTATATTTTTTATTAGTATCCATTGAACTGAAGACTTATTAACAATCGAATACTAATATTTATCTTTCAAATAGATACACTTAATTTATCATTACCCTATTCATAACCAGATATTATTACTACATGAAAGTAAATATTTTAAATAAAAGATCTAATATAAATCATTATAAGATATACGTGCTTCAGATATTCACAACTTCAAAAAAAAGGCAATGAATTTCTGATGGACCTTTAAAAAAGCGCAATATGAAATCTACAGAAAGTTTGTATTGCCCAGGTGAGAATGGAATATTTTATTGCATGTTTCGAGAAGTGAGTAATACATATCATCTACAGATTTATATAATCAATTTTCTTTCAACTGACACATAAAGCAAAACTTAATAATTTACACATGATGCAAAATACATGATAGATTGGCGAAATGTGTGCAAAATAAGTATTTGTGTAGCACCATAAGTTTACATTATCTATCGGTATTTCAATATCATTCAGGCGTTTTTATTTTAAATAATTGTCATGAGTTCAATTTTATTATTAAGAATATCATTTTCTTAATGCTTCTTTTTTTTTTTCATTTTTAGCATCGATTTCAACTGAATATATTTTAAGTGTGTTGGGAATCAAATGAACGATTCTAATTATAGAAGTGTTAGGTAACATGTTTTCCATTTGCCTAACTAAAGGTCAAATTATCATAAAAAGAAAATTCTTATCTGTCTGCTTTTCCACCTACAGTACGACGACCATCCTTCATCTTTATTTGATTCTAATGTCATCTTTCCTGCTAATTAAATAGTCAATTAGTACAGGACTCCAAATGAACATACTTAAGAGCAAGTTAAAATACTTTATTCATCACTGAGGAATAGATAAAGTCGCTCTCTCTCTCCTTATCCTTCTTAACTCGTCAATCTTAGAATATGATTTAAAAGTAAAGTCTTAGTTTATCAAATCATTTTTTCTGATTCCAACAACTCTCACCAACAGTAACATCGTATCTAAGTTCTAAAACTGAGAATCACTTCAATCTAATAAATTAATAATGATATTTCAATCTAATTTACTAATAGCCACCAGCATGCCGTTATCCTTTATCTCCCTTCATCTTTACTTTTCATATAGATCACTATCGCTAGTTCAATTCTCTTCCCTTCCATCTTCATCCAATTTACCTAATCACGCTTCATTTGGGGGAGAAGAAATTGTAATTGTATGGATTCAAATTAGTATAAAGTCCCCGAGGTTAATGAAAAAGAAATCGTAAAAGTCCAACGTCACAACAATTTAATAACAAAACAAATAGAGACTACAATTTTAAACTTAGAATTTCTATTTAAGAAATAAATAAAGAAGAAATACTACTTTGGCTTATTTACGTACTATTTACATACTTAAAATTGTTCGTTTCCTAATAAGCATCGTAGCTACATACTAAATGTGATTTGCTATAGAGCAAGGAAATTTATGTTTAGGAAAAACAGAGGAAGAATAAATATATTCGTCTATGGATAGCTCGGGTGTATTTATGAACCACCGAAATAGATACCCTAAGCAACGGATAGATGATTAACTGCAGTCGAGAGAGATAGTTACTCGTTGAAGCAGTTTGAGCCACTTGAAGGTAAGCAGATGCACTTTCCTAATGAGAAAACGAAAAATAGGAAGCTATCAGTGGCAGCTAATGATGTAGCCAAGATTGGATTTGAAATTTAGAAGCAAACTTAAAGGAAGGCTGAAAACTTCAAAAAATGATATGAATCTGTACCGAATGACAAGTATTCATTTCAAATAATAACGAAATCTTCTTGAAATTATGAGTTGAAAACTGTGAGCCTTTGGGGGGAATACATTTTATGCATTTTAAGGAGCATGCCATAACTCTTTGATCCTCCATGCGAAATTGTTCTAGTTTGGCAACTGTCATTTCGTTAATTGGAAGACGAATCTTTACTAACTTAATTAATTTTTCTTAATCTTAATTTTTTTAAAAAAATAAGTATGAAAAACATTAAGTTGATGATTTTCAAATTCCACTTTTGCAATTTCATTAGAAAACTATTACTAATTATTATTTTAATTTCAAATGAATTATAATGATTATTTTAAACTCAATTTTAATAATTTTAACATGTAAAGAATTCCAAGTTTATCTCTCTTTTTAGCTTATATAAAGATTAAATATGACTATTCATATCCCTATTTGATGCTTTGTGTATATTTTGCTTCCAAAATATTTAATCTTACTCTTTAAAAAAATTATTTGTAATAGTTTTCATTCCAGAAAAACTTGGATTTCTCTTTTCCTGTTTCCGAGAAAAGTCGATATTTTTTGAGGTTGTTATAAAATGATTGCAGATAATTACCTCTTTCAAAACATTTAGAATTACATTCATTTCCAACTTTCCTATGGAAATATTCTTTCTTCAGCTGCCACATACGTTAAATTGAAAGTAGAGAAATTCTCGTTATAAATAATTTTATTTATTATTTCCTTTTGAGAAATTGTTTTTGTCTTAAGTTAAAGATCATAATTCAATCATTGTATTTATGAAAATACCTCAAAATTACTGCAATCTCGTGTAATTGTAACACAAATATACCTCTTTATTAAACTGTGTTAAAAACTGTTTGTGTGAGCTGTTGAAGTCGATGTACATTAATATACAAGTAAATGTAGTTTTCTATCAGAAAAGGTGTTTCGTATTTGTATTCTTCCTTAAACCTTAAGTGGAGATAAGGCAAGACATGATTTTAGATTTATTAATATTTTAATTAATAAAAAAAGGTTTTCCAAAAAATTCTTAGTTTAAAATTTTAATAATATTATTAAATCATTTCCTAACAATAAAACTCTCGTGTTATTTTTCACGAGAAAATTCCCTAATATAAACCAATATATTTCTTATTTCATCATCTTGAAAATTTTTAATACCTTTTATTAACGTATATTAAAGAGAAAATTTTACACAGCCAAACTTAATTCTGAAATTACCAAAGAGAAATAAAAGAAAAATAATATCTAACCTCTTTATTTAAAAAAATGAAATAATTTTTCTAGACGTGTTTAAGTAAAAATATTTCAGAGTCTCAGTTGAAATTTATATTCCAGACAGTTATGCAACAAGTCAAGGATCCTGATTCTTTTTACTTCCCTACATAGGATTTATTTGCTTTTAAATAAGTGAAGATTTATTCACAGAAAAAATAGAAAAGAACTTAATCTACATTGTAAGATGACATAATGCAATTTTTCAAAAAAAAGGTCGAACGCGTATTTGCAAGCAATGAACGTAAAATTTCCATTTTGATGGTTTCACGACTGCCATAAAATAAACCTAAATACAGACTGTTTCATAATATTTTGTACTGTTAGTCACATTTCTTACCTTGTTTTTTGAAAGAAGGAAGAGCTATACATATTTTAAATACTTAGGTTTAAATTTAAACTACTGTTCATTATTTTCATTCCGTAAACTTATGTAACAAAAGACTCAACTAAAATATAATCAATCGTAATCAATAAAATTGAATAAGTACAGTTTTACTTAATATTGAAACAATTTCTAAGTGATTACTATTCGAACAAATATGGCCCTAATATTTGAAAAATTCAATCACTTTTAAATCAAAAATACATAAAAAAAATTTTGAAATTTTTAGTGATGTGATTAAATCTGTATTTATTATTTTCTAAATTTAAAAATAATTACAACATATACATAGAATAGGAATTTAAAGAATATATTTACATTTTTAACTATTTTTTCAATCAGAAATCAAACTTAAATTAATTTATTTGAAAATATATATGCAAGTGGTTTTTTATTGTTCATTTAATATCAATGGGAAAAAGAAAAAAAAACTTGTGTGTTGTTATGAAAGTTCATTCAAAATATCCTTTGTATATTTTAATATCTCTTATTTTTAAAAATGAAGTTTATTTTGCTATAACTAATGTATTTTGAGATGAGAATTTTTTTGTTGTATAGTTAATAATCAACTTATATTTGAAATATAATTGGCTAATACAATTATATCACATCACAATTGTTATTTAAATTAAAATAAGCATTCATGATTTTACCAAATTTATATGGTTTTTGGTGAAAGGGCTATTGCAAAATAACTTCAAACGTCGGATATTGAAACTAATTATATAAAATTTTTACAAAATACTTGCTTTCAAATTCTTAAAGGAAGTTACCATCCTTTTCGAATCATATTATCAAAATATACATGACTATTTATATTTTAATCCTGTGATTCGAAATCCAATTTTATATATTTTATAATTCCTTTTTATTTTAAATATTCGTCAATTATGTATTTTAAATTTGATTTATATCACAAATATAATAACAAATATCAGAAATAATATATTTTAAATAAATATAACATATTACGGATAGTAAAATCAAATAGTGAATTAATAGTTAATTTCAGAATTATTGGTTGTTATGTGTGTGATGCCATGCATAATATGATAGAAATTACTTAATACGTTTCTGCGAATTATATGATTTTGGTAATCGGGAAGAATTGTTTTTATTATTTGCTTAAGTTGTAGTCATGTTATTTCAAACACTATAATTCTTCTTTTATACGGCTGTTATTTACATTAATCACTAACATTTAGTTAACAAACTTTATGATATTTGTACGCATTTTCTCTTGATAATTTCTTATTGAAAACACAGAAATGAAAGGGAAAACTTACTATTTTTGGCTTAAAAGGGGGCTGAACCTCTCTGTTTTCTATTTTTATCCAATCGATACGTCGGAAGAAAGGATGCGCTCTGATATCTTCTTCTCCATGTGGGCTACACCCAAGACGTTTAGAAGGATTTTTTGTTAAAAACTGAAATAAGAAAACTTGCATGCAATAATCAAAAAACAGAATGAAAAAGCAGTTTTTATGACACATAGTTTATGAAAGACTGAGAAATTCATCACTTTAAATTATTTCTGGTGAAGTTTTGAGATTTGAGGTAAATGATAATATTGTGATGAGGATGATAAGAAAAAGCATTAGTTAGTAGTAACAAGCAGTAAATATAAATTTATTTTCCTTGTTTGTGAAGCACATTACTAAGAAGGATATAAAATTTATGTATTAATCAGTCCTGGAATATTATAAAAAGATCATTTATATTTTGCATTTCTATTTATTACTATACATTTAAAAATTTGTTCTGATACCCGAATATAAATACCAGAAGTTAATTAGTTTTTATCAGAGAAAGAACTCTCTCTCTCTCTCTTTATATATATATATATATATATATACTCATACAGAAAAACAAATAAAACTTACTATATAAAGATCTTTAATTACTTACATATTAAAATAATTAAATTTCAAAAATCTTACAATTTTTGTATTAAGAATAAATAATGAAACTATTAGTAGTTATAAATATTTAAGCATGTTATAATAATAAAAAGTATAAATTACTCTTCTACCATGCGATAAAGTTAACATTTTTATCAATCTTCAAAAAGGATTATTTTGTATCAAAATTTAGTTCTTTTTTTTTGTTGTGGTGGTCATGGTAAAAATTAAAGTGGAATCCATGACAGTTAAAATGATCTTGAAGGAATCGCTTTCCTAATATTAATAAAATATCGATTGCAAAATATTTGTGCATTATGCGTCCCCATTAAGTAATTGGAAATAAGAGGAATAAAAACATACAAAATTTCTTTTTTTGATATTTGAAGAACCGAGATTCTTTATTTGAATTTTTCACATGGGAGAAAAGATTTTATACGTTTTAAAAGTATCATGATAGAAATTCCACAAAAAATTAAATTAATAATAGTAACGTAATTCAATTGTCAGATAAATTCAATAATTTAGTTTGTTAGAATTTTTTTAAATAAGAAACTGAATCAAAAACGTTTTGAATTAGTTAGAATTTATTCCTTTTCCATAAATCCAATGTCTATGTAGAATATGTAGGTAAATCTTTTAGTATAACAAAAAATATAGTAAATTTCAAAGGGTCAAGTGCCATGAGGAATATAATAGAGAAGACAGAACGTAGTTGATTCAGAATGAAACAAAAGTTTTAGTATTTTTTATATTTAAAGAAATTCTAAAGATTTAGAAGAAGAAATTGCAATCCATAAATATGGTAGGAAAAAGGAATGAAACTGTAAAAGTATATTTAAATATGGTTATTTTACAGGTAAATTTTAGTCAAAGAGTTTAAATTTGAATAAATCTAAAAATAAAATATTTTATTTGCCGAATGATAGCTGATTCATGATAACTGACCGAATGATAGCTGATCATGATTGTAATATATTTTTGAAAATTTCGTTTTTAACTGTTGAAAGTAAGCATGAATGGCGACAAAAACAAATGACCCACAAATAGACAAATTTGTACACAGTTAAATTTTCTATTTTTATATGAGACACTACATACGTTAAAATTAATATGGACATTAAAATTAATTTTAAGTAATTTGGTAACTTTAATACTTTATTTCGTATGATTTGAGTAAGGTGAGATTTTAAAATAAATAAATAAAAGTAACAAGAAACAAATATCAAAATCAGAAACTTGAATTTCCATTTTTAAAAATTGTCAAAAAGACAATATGAGGAATTGTTGCATAAATGATGTGTCCATTACCCCTTTGCAGGCTTCCTTTGATTCTTTCGATAAAGACTTAGGATAGGAGACATTATGGTCTGTAATAGATGCAAAAAGTTCCTCTTCATCTTCCCCATCAAACGGAGGCTAAATATTTAAGAATATATACATTACTTTAAAATTATTAAAAAATCGAAGTACACAAGAGTAAGTATATTCATTCAGAAAGTATATAGAAAACGATATAAGTATTTAACCCTTTCGAGACTACAAGAGTCCCACCGTGTCCGGAGGTCCCATTCGCTAGTTTCTCTATAAGACAGGAGAATTTTTAGCCACTAAATCTATATCCACAAAAATATCGAAAGAGGAACGCGTTATTTAAGAATGCTGTGTAGAGCATATGTGCAGCGTATGTAATTTATATATATTTTATTTACGTAATTTATACACATAATATTTTATTTTGTTAATTTGTATGTATATTAATTAATATTTAAGTATTTCAGTTTTCACTCTGTAATCCGGCATTTCGCCTTTCCGGCTCTGCCAGGAATCTAGTGTTTTTACGCAAGCTGACAAGTAACAAAAAAAATTTTACGCTTCCTACTTCAATAGAATTAAGTAAGCTATCAATGCAAAACAGTATATCAGATATCAGGATTAGAGTTATGTTATACGTTTGACACTTTATTTTCATGCATTGTATTAAGTTAAATACAATAAAACATATATTTAGCTGTTTATATGTATTATTTTAAGTGGTTTTCTAGTTATCCAGCCTTTTCAATCATCTGGCAGTAATCTGGTCCGATATTTGCCGGATTATTGAAAGATTAGACAGAATGTTTCGAAACTCATGGGTAAAAATTTAAAGGGTGGTAGGAAACATATTATGAAGCAATTTTTATAATCCATTCTATGTACACTGCTTACATATTTGTAATTTGTAATACGACTGTTTGGACTATGGTACAAAATGTTAATTAATTAATTACTAAACATCTGTAATGTAGTCAGAGCTTGATCCACTCTACTTGTACATCTTAGAATAAAGAATTTGGATTTTTTTTTAGTATTATTATATTGTTTCAATTTTAAATCTTTGTTCACAATGTGTAATTCTCACGGTTGCATAAGATCTAACTTACAATTATTTATCACGAATTGATTTTTTTCTGAATTGGTGGTACATTTTGCATTTCCTTAAAAGAAATAGGGTTCAAAAAGAAAAATTAAAAAGCTAAGAATTGTTTTCCTCTATTTAAAACTTCAAATTGAATAAAAGTCTTATGCATTTAATAATGTACAGAAAAATAACTTGATTTGAATAAATTTTTAGGTGTATTGAAAGAAAGTGTGGTACAGTAATCTTAACTGACTTTTAAATGTGATTTGTCGTGTTTTGACTGCGAATAGTTAATACATTTTCTAGATTCAAATATATCACACTCGGGGGTCAAAGTGATATGTTTTCGTTCCGCTAATACGACTCGTAACAAATATTTTAATAATAGTATCGAAATTTACTTTTTACAGTTTTCATTTACACATTATTATTAATAAGGAGTCATAACATTTATCCACACTTATCTATATTTGCAGCCAAAAATGCAATTAAATGTGTCTGAATTTTACACATATTTGAGGACAAATGCCATTTTAGTAAATATCTTCATTTCAAATTATTTCCATGCTTGAAATTTTTTTAACATTGCGAGCCGTTATTTACACATAAGAAAGTAAGTAAATTTTCAATCAAATGTTGAGAATCAACATTAATCCTGGATAATTTTGTAAATTAGGACTGTGAACGAGACGTTCCGCGAGTGTTTGTTAGTTGATAAACGCTGCACTAAAACGCAACAAGAGGGCTAATTGAATCGAGTCTCAGAACTTTGATTCACGGTCAAGTGACGAGGAAGGCACCAGAGCAGGCCTTCCACATTCTCCAAATCCAAATTTCAATCCGTCCCAACGAGAGGACTTTGAGCCCCGACTTATTTAATGTGCATCAGCCCCACTACATAACTTGTCTTAAATGGAATGAAGACTTGAACCAACAACTTAACTGAAACAACGCTGGCCAGAGATGTCTCACAAAGATGGGATAACTGCATTAAACAAGCATTAATTAGAAAAACGATTTAATCCTGGTTCTTGTTTTTTTTTTTTTTTTTCTTATTTTGTTTGTTTTGAAATAAACTTACTTTTTTATTAAAAAAAAGTTTTACGATTTTTTTTTTTTAATCTTTATTTACAAGACTAGAATATATAGCTGATATGACAAGCTTGTAGCTGTTTTAAATTTTACATACTTGTTTACAAAAGCTAAGCAAAAAAATAATATATTTCCTTGAAGCAGTATTGTATATTTAGTTTTATATTTTGACCAATTTTTGCTAGGTTCTTATTCTACAAATGTGCACTCTATATCAAAACTTTAACCGATCTACTGTTCATAGAATTACAACTGAATTTGAGGATACTTATGTAAATAAGTTGTGGAAGTTGTAAAAAGAAAATTTACTAATTAAAGAAGCCTCTTCTATAAATTGTACATATTTATAAGTAACAAGAAATACATTTCATTTTGTTTCCTATTTCACTTAAAAAATGAATCCATATATAGAATTGCAGCAGATGTATTATAGGTCTTTTATAATTTAGCTCTAAAGGTATAGAATTTTACATGTGTATTTCTAATAGCATAAAATTATGATAAGCAGATACATAATCATGAGAAATATATATTTTCGAAAATATTTAACGTTACCTTAATCCAATACATATAAAAATTAATTATGACTATTTGCAGAGTTTTTTCCGTTTTATATACTTAAAATCGACATTTCATGCGATCTTAACGTTTTTGACGAATATGATCCCAATTAATACAATAAGCGTGTCAGGAATTGGCAGAAAATCAAAAATAGTTTGCAAGAAAAGGGGGTAAATTTGTTTTCAATAGAATCCACTTAATTCTATATCATAGACCGTTTTCTCAAGAATACTTCTTAGTCGGGAAAATTAATTGAAAAAATATTCTATTATTTAATTATGTTCAGTTATTTGAGTGAGCATCATAAACTAAGTTATTTAAATTGTAAAATAACTTGACTAATTCTAATCTTCTAAACCGTTCTTTATCATAATGGAAATATCAAGGATTTGATAAAAAGAGTATTCTGATCTATAATAAGGTTTTAAGGAAATATAAGTCCCGATTTTAACTTTATTCTTCAAGAAAAATTCGAAAACTATTTGCTAATTGGATATAAAAAGAACAGCAAACAGGGAAACAAGAATTACAAAAATATGAAATATGCAATGAATTATAGAGATATATATATATATATAGTTTTGTGGATTTAAATAACACATTAATAAAGAAAATAACAAATAAAAAATAGATTACACTTTTAAGAAAAAATTAGACAGAAATTTTGAGTTTCGTATTTAATTGATAAATAATATTTCAAAATAATTTATCTGACAATAAACTCAAAAGAACTGCTTAAAACTTTTAACGGTAATCATTAATACTATCATCCATAGAATTGAAAACATGTCTTGTTTATAAATGTGTATAATAATGGATATTTTATAATATATCAAGTTATTTTTCTTTGATATGTTTAAATTTTTAATAATGAATTGTTAAAAGAGAGACATCGTAATTATTTTACAGAAATTGATTTCTTTTACTTTAGTTTGAAGCTGACAGTGAAAAATTCATTAAATACGAAAAACGAAAGGATTTTTGAAGCCACTTCAGATTTTTCTCCTTTCAATCTAATTTCGTTATTGTGACATAAGATATTTATTGCTTTCTAAATAATTTTCCTCTATTTATTTTCAAAAAGGTCAAAAAAATTCTAGTCTAAAAATTGTCAAAACTGCTACTTAATATTTTTGCGTAAAGGTACGACAAATCCCTGTTTTATTAATTAAATTTAATAAAACTGTTATTACCTGTCCTACAAGCATTTCATAGAGTAGAACTCCATACGCCCACCAATCTACCGATTTACCATAAGGTTGATACAATATAATCTGTAAGAGAAGTTGTTATTTGACTATTAAGAAAATTTTATGCAATCATTTTTGAGCTTTTAAATGTAACAATTTTTTTTTTCTGTTATGGTACCATTTCTTTGGATTCACATCTCTGATGAAAATGATGGTTAAAGTTATTTCGTAATTTTATTCATTATTAATTCTTCATAACCGTCAATTATCATTTAAAAACTTTTATTTACTAATTTATTTTTAAACGTTTTAGAATTATATTTTAACGTAAAATTATTTAATATGATACATTGAATAAATTTATGAGTTTTAAAATAGTTTCTTACAATAACTGATTAAAAATAATACGATTATTGCTAAATCTTTTTATGGAAAAATGAAATATTTCTATCCAATAACTAAGAATAAACATGTTGTATTTTCTGATTATTAATATGAATATCATTCTTAAAAGTTTAAATTCGTGGAAACGTGAAAAATAAAAGAAATATTCTACTTTTAGCCCATACTTACTTCTGGAGCAATATAATCGGGAGTTCCACAAAACGTTTTTGTAGTTTTATCACCCATGATTCCTTCTTTACACATTCCAAAATCTGCTATTTTTACATGTCCATCGGAATCCAACAACACATTGTCAAGTTTTAAATCCCTAAAATATTGAAAATCACTGACTTATAAGAAAACTTTAAGCAATATGCCAAAAAAAGGGTTTTTTTAATTATTTCTTCCAGAATAATAATTTTATATACGTTTTATTTTATTCATATGTTATCAGTTTTTACATAGGTATATATTTAGCTCATTCAAAGTTAAAGTATGAAATAATGTTTGTAGATCTTAATGATAATTCATCAAGTAATCGTGCTTAAAATTTTCAAATTGATTTTTCAAACAGCACACTTTGAAGAAATAAGAATATTGATACAATCACATGATAAATTAGGAAAAACTGAAACTATCGAATCTCAAAATTTAATTCAAGTATTTAACTTATGAAATCTTAAACTTTTATGTCTATAAAATAGAATGATTTAATACATTATTTTTATTTAAATATTATTCATCTTAATAAATGGTATTTGCTTATCGTTTATATATTCAGAAAAATTTCAGATTTTTTGAGTAGACACCCGACTTCATTTTTAGCTTATAAAATGTCAAGCAGATTTATAATTTTATATTTTTCAAGTTTTTTTACAAATAGTTTATTTTCATTGTGAAGAAGTAGATATTATTTAGAATAAAATTATATACATTTATTTTGTATTTTATGATCAAAATCCAAAAATATTCTATAAAACCAAATGAACAAAAATACTTCTAGGAAATTTTTTAAGACCAATATCATTGATAAATTTCAAAAAAAAATCATTATTAATCAGATATTTTTATTAAATTACACGGCAAATTATTAGTAGATTCGTTAATTGGGTAATTAAGTGAGAAGTGTTAGTTTATGTTTTCATCATTGTAAATAATTCATAAAACAACTTTAAAAAACAAGAAAATTTATTTTCAGAAATGATAAGCATATTAATTGTTAAGTTTAGTTAGAAATTAAATAAAAATCGTTTGAAAACTTACGCAATAAAATTGCACTCTATTTTCAAAACTTGAGATTTAAAATACCACGAACAGTTTAATTCCAAAAAAAGCTTAAAAAGATTTATTTGTGTGTATCTAACATGCAATATATATATTTTACTTTATTTATGAGATTTAAATTAATTAAGAGCAATTCTGTTTTTGAACAAAACTCTCTTACCTATATACTATACCTCTGTTATGTAGAAAAAACATACCAATAGCTATTTCAGCTGCGTAAAATCTGAAATAATGAAAAATCAAATGTTAAATTAAAGACTAATTTCTTACACTTCAATAAAGATTATCATTACACAATTCAGAAATTTGTTATCATCCTCCATTTGCCCACCGTATACACTGGTGTGCAAAATTTAAGCAATCGGTGTTTTTTTTTTTTTTTTTCCCATAACTTCACGAGAAATTAAGTTCAGAAATGAGAGACAGAATTTTATACTTAAACCATGACGAAAGTATAGTTACGCAAAAATGAACACAATGCATATAGTACAGAATCAAACAAAAAAATGACTTTATTGAATTCATAGTATCGTTATACATGATTTCTGTCCAAGAAGAACAACAACAAGTAGATGTTCCTTAGTATGGGATATACCTTCCCTTACTGCAATGGTTGCTTTGCGCCATCTCTTCATACTCAACACCAGATTGTCCAACAGTTCTTGAAACAAGAGTGCCCATTCCTCAATCAGCATCTATTTCAGTTGTTGAGTGTTCACCGGAGGATGTAATCGAGCCGCAAAGCGTCTCCCTAAAGCTTCCCACACGTGTTCTATGGGATTTAAATCAGGGGAGAACGCTATCTAATCCATTCGAGTGATATCTTCAGTTTCCAGTAGCTGCTGAACATCAGTATCAGCTGTATTGTCATCCATAAAAATGAAGTCTAGTTCAATATCACCTCGGAACAGACGCACATGGGGAAGGATTACCTCCTTACAATAGCGAACTCCGGTTACAGAACCTCTGTCAAAAACATAGAGCTCAGTCCGTCCGTCAAGCATAATGCCTCCCCAAACGACAGCTCCAGGACCACCGTAACGGTCTCTTTCCGTGATGTTATTGGGATGAAACCCTGTCCCGATCTCTCTTCAAATCAATTGGCGTTGAGAATCGCTTGTGGCACTGAAAAGACGATTTTATTGATAAGATGACCAGTTCTTATACTCCTTACACCACTCTTAACGGTGTCGCCAATGGTAAACTTTCAAAGGGATGCGACGTTCAAGACGGCGGACGAATAGGCAATCTGAGTGAAGGCGTCTGGCCACAGTAAGCCACGACACTTGTCGCCATGTTGCTGTACACAGTTGTTAAGCAATGACGCTTGCTGACTAGTATCGAGCTCTTTTCGCCTGCAGGACATATATCGGTCATCCACTGAAGTTGTTTTCCTACGTCGGCCACCTCCGACCTTTCTAACAGCTGTACCTATGGTTTGGAAGGCTTTCCAATGGCGTGAAACTACTCTTTTGTTGATTCCGAATTCTTCACTTACACTGGTCACACTATGCCCCTCCTCCTGGTTTCCGATCATTTTTCCAAGTGTGAAGTCATCCAGGTGATTTCTTCTAGTCATATTTCACGAAAGGGCTCACTTGCACTTGCAACGAATGTCTTTAATTGCGCCTCCGTTCATCCCCTTATTGTAGTCTTGAGATGCGCGTGTCGGCCTCACGTCGCGTTCACTTAGTCGCCTATGATGTTTCGTTCCTGACATTTGCATTCGCATCACATTTCTACTGAATTGCGCGTTCATTGAACTGATCGCAATTTCCTGAAATTTCATGGTTATCTGCTTAAAATTTATATTGTTGCTTAAATTTTGCACTCCAGTATATATAAGTTGTATGTACTTATAAGATACTTCTCGTTATAACATATGCATATTAAGTAACAAAATGTAATGCACTTAGTGAAATAATGTACCATTTCTAAACCACGTGCATGATTTTTATTTTCTTTACAAAACTCATAGATATTTCATCAGAAGAAATTCTTAATAATTCAAGAATGAGGATGAAATTTCTCTTATATAAAACTTCATCACCATATTTTCTTTAACATACGAGGAAAACGGGTTGGGAAGAGACTGAAAATCAGAATTTTGGATAATTTTTGGGATTCTGAAAAGCATTGGGAATAAAATTACTAATTTTGAAAAATGGCAAGCCTCTTGAAAAGCAGACTTGACTCAAGAGGCTTTAGCTCACCACTTTTTAGAAAGCTAAAGTTTGAAGCTCAAACCTTAGCTTCTAATTCCTGATTTTTGAATCGATCAATAAAAATCACTGTTGAAAGGTGCATCCTCGTTATAAAGGCATGGGTCAAATTCAAAACGGACTTAGTGAAATATTTTTGGTTTCTCAATAGTACTTCTAACAGTAGTCCGACAACTAAATTTTGTCTTTTCAAAATAGTATTGCCAAAACGGCTTTAATAAGTAATAATTCCGTCAAATAGCAAAATATATATAAACATTTACTTACAAGCGTATATATATATATATATTATTACATTTGTTTTTAATCAAAAAATAAACAAATTCTTTGTCTTGTATTCCAAACGATTCTATTCGGTTACTTGAAATAAAAACATTCGGAATGTATTGCTTAATAAATAAATTAAAAATATTGGGAATATTATACTTCTCTATAACCATTATAAAAGAAACATTTGGTAAAATTAATGATTATAATTTTTTATTTCATTTTATCAGAGTAGTTTCCCTAATATTTTTATAAGTTTAGAATACTTTCTGAGCATGATTGAATGTTTTATCTTTAAGAATTATTTTTAAAAAGCATACCTATAGATTTCTTATATATCAAATAAACTCAAATCGTGATTAATATTTCTCCTAAATTCTAGTTAGTTCTGTCTTAATCCATTTTGCATGAGCATTTTTCACAAAAATATATTTGGATTTAATACGAAGATAATTTTTTGAGATTTTTGTTCATCTATTTCATTGCAAAGACATTGGTTTTACTTATACATTTGTACAAAAAATTAGTTTCAGTTAAATAAATACTACTATAAGATATTTTAATTCTCTATTAAAAATCACAAAATGAAACAATTTCAAATTCAACTACATTAATTACAATTCTTTTATTTCAGATACTAAATATGTCTTTTTCTTTCTTCAAATGTACATTTCATCCATTATTATAATTATTTTTTAAGAAATTGGTCCCACTAAACTCGAAGAGAAGCGGCTTTATCCTTCAACTGAACATTTTACTACGAATAATATTTTAATGACAATTTCTTCAGTTTCAAATAAAGTAATCGAATAGAATAACACTTGTATTCTCCCGAACGAGGGCGAAAATACTTCATTACAAAGAATGGTGAATTAAATTTTTACTTTATGAGTTCAGGGCCGTATAAATATCAGCTTGATTGAAAATAGCCGCTTATTTAATTCTATATAATAAAACTGACTAAATAAGCTCTTTTAGAACACTTACATCATTGCAAAAAAAATTTCAGTCACAATAAATTTTAAAAAGAAAGAAAAAAATTTCAAATTCTGGAAAGAAATCAGAATTTTGACAAATACATTTGTCTTTTAATAGACAACCAATGACAATCACACTAAAAATTCTTCCAGTTTTCTGTTTCGTACATAGCTTTTCTTTCTTCTTGGAGTAATAAATAGGTTTATTTTCCTTTTCTGACTTATTTAAAACTGTATTATCTCACGAAGGTAAAATGTCTTCATTTTTATAGCTATTTGTATAATATTGATGGTTGAAGCACAAGGTGTGTAGATGATTCTGAAATATTTGCTTCAGTACTTTATGGTTTAAAATTAAAAATATGAAAATGAAATAAAATTTTTAAATGTGTGTGTGTGTGTGTGTGTGTTATTGTTATTATTGTGTGTGTGTGTGTGTGTGTGTGTGTGTGTGTGTGTGTGTGTGTGTGTGTGTGTGTTTGTGTGTGTGTTATTGTGTGTGTGTGTGTGTGTGTGTGTGTGTGTGTGTGAGCCAGTCTTTGAAATACCCCATACAATTTTTTATAAAAAATATAATTTATAGAAGAAT
This sequence comes from Nephila pilipes, assembly GCA_019974015.1. Classification (NCBI taxonomy): domain Eukaryota; kingdom Metazoa; phylum Arthropoda; class Arachnida; order Araneae; family Nephilidae; genus Nephila; species Nephila pilipes. Next base: position 36,637 of record BMAW01071619.1, read on the forward strand.
GGAAAACAGCTTCATTATGGGAAATGTAATTTTTTCTAGTCATAAGCCCATGCTTGAGAAAATTTTATTAATAGGTTAATGATATTTTTTTTCGTGTGTGGCTCAGTTTCAATGTTGAAAATCACAACTTTTTTTAAAAAAAATGAATACATACACTGCTACAGGCTCTTTAAATTTTCCACATTGTTGTATCTGAAACATGAGGTCACCACCATTCACATACTCCATTACAAAATATAGTCTGTCCTGAAAGACATAAAATCGTGCATTTTTAATATAACTAGTTTATGACAAGTACTATAATACTTTCTCTAATAGTTTCTAGAAACTACAACATACGCACAGAGACAATATAAATGCAGTTACATATAAATTTTACTTTGCTTGAATTTTGAATAAGAAATAATTCGCATAAATGGGGTTTAAGCAGTAAATTAAGCTCCCGCTTAAAACTGGAATAATAAATAAATATGACAAAAACATTATAAGTAAAAATACCTAGAACTTAATATTACTTTGCTGTAATTGACTAGTTTAAACACAGCGTTTATGACTTATAATTGTTGCTATATTATTTTAATACAACTTTGGATTGCAATTTTTTTTATTTGAACTTTAATCCTTAAAAAGACTTATCACTTAAAAATAAGAGGATTCAGGAGATTAATGATTTTTTTTGCATGTGAAAAAAAAATTGAAACCATATTAAATTAGAATTAATAATATAAATATTTTTGCAATTTTTATTTATTTAAACTTGAAGTTCAAACAGTACTTTGAAGTAGATTCATAATTACTTATTTCTAATAAAGTTATTTTTAATTTTGTTCCGAAAAATTCTCAATATATGTTTACAGTATTTTAAAATAAGAATGGGAAATAATTTATGCAATTTATTTACCCAAAACATTTTGATTAAAGTCGGGAATAGGGTGTCCCCAAGGCGACTGGCGACTTTTGGGGACAATAATGTTTTAAACGTGGCGATTTGTTATGGTAACCCTAAGAATACTCAATGCTTAAGTCACGCATGTTTGGCGACCTATCTAGGAAGTGGCCAAGTTTCGTCGCCAATCACGTAGGAAATACCCTATTCCAGACTTTAACCAAAAAATTGTTTTCCCTTTTTACACTAGGCAAACTATTTCTGGTACAACTCTGATTTAAAAAAAAGTTATCCAGGAAAGTATTTATATCAGTGAAGAATCGTTAAAGTTATTTTAAAAACTCGAAAATTGGAAAGTTTTCACCGCAATTTTTATAAGCGAATACATGGATTCGTATAATGTGACTTTTATTTTTCTCTTGAAGTATTGGATCAAGCTCTCTGTCTCAAAAACTGTTACTTCCTAAATTGCGTTTACCAAATAATACAAAATTGAGAGAACTAAAAATAAATGAAAATCACAGAAACAAACTCAGAAATTATCGCTTTTTTAGACAGTAACAGACATGAATAACATACAGGTATTTAAATACACTTTGCTATGACAAACACTTTAAGCATCATTTAATACTTCTTAAAATTAAATTTGATATATATACTAATAATGAAGATGCATACCATCGTTTGAAAGCAAGAATGCAACTGTACAAGAAATGGTGGCTTATTCGCTAAAGCTAATACCCTCTTTTCTACCATGGCACATTCTACATCATCATCTTGAATAATGATATCTTTTTTTAGGATTTTAATCGCATACAATTCATCCGTACCTTTTCTTTCGGCAAGCATCACCTACAAAAACACGTTTAATCATCTGAGCAACTAAAAAGAAACGATATATAGCAATATGCACAAAGAAAAAAAATTATCTCAACAATCGATAGATTTAACTTGAATCTTTATAACAAATATGAGTGTGTGTGAGTGTCTCTCTCTCTCTTTCTCTCTCTCTCTCTCTCTCTCTCTGTGTGTGTGTGCGTGTGTGTGTGAGCAATGCAATAACATATGTGCATTTACTATGTAATTACAGGATTGTATGTATGTGGGGCTATTTTGATTTTAAGCTGTGAATTGGATTTTATTTTTCATTCCACAGATTTTCGAACTATGATTCGTAAAAGGATATGAAAATTTCTCGAAGTTGTTGCAAACTATTTTGAGAAAAATTGCCTCAATGATTAAGGTCAAAATTACAGAATTTTTTTCTCGATTAAAGATCGAAAATGATAAATGCTACTATAAATCATAAAGGAAATTAACACATGGAAAATTTACACAGGTATTTTTGTTGCATGAACATTTTCTTAAAAATTATTTCATAGATTTTTTTTTAAAAAAATAAGTATTAAATTCTGTAACATTAATTCATACTTGCAGTTAATTAATTTTAAAGTCCCAACAGCACAATAATAAAAGCATAATGAACGGTGAAAATTAAAGATTTTAATCAAATTTCCGGCATATGATATTGGTCTCGTTATAATTATATTTTAATAGCTATTAAATTGAATAACTCTTTAAAAATACTTCGAAATTAATATTATTAAGAAATTTCCACATATCTTGGGAGAGAGATTTATGATTTAATTTCTTCAGGTGTTGATTTGTGAAGATCACACAATACTTTAAAGTAACTAACATTAATAGGGATTATATTGATATATTGTAACACTAAAATTTCATTTGAATCAGTTTTTTTTAGATTATGGTACCTTATTTCTAGAATTAGATCCAAAATTCAGTCGCAGGCTGGAATCTGGAATTCTCTTGAATATTCCACAAATCTTAACCAGCTTATACGCTGATTTAAGCCCTCCTTGAAACTCAGTAACTGATATAATTATTTGAAAACTCATTTCCGGAAGTTATTTAAATATTCACATGGAAGAACTTAAAAGTTCACTTACGTAATAACTTTACATAACATAAAAATACATTGCGTTGCAACTAATTAGTTTGACAAAAAATAAGGCTATCTTATAATTTCTTGGCTCTCACGCTAGCATAATGGTTAATACACAAAAATTTCATGTTTCGTTCTCGGAATGTTTATTTAATCTTAATCGTTTTTCTGTTTTGGATACGCCTTAATATATTTTAATATATCTGAGAAACACACTTAAAAAAGCATTTTGAAGGGATAATAGCTATAAAATCGTCTTCTTGTAAAAAAATTCTTTTGATATCTTTAAAATTTCGAATGCATTCGTAAATCTTTATTTTTATTAGAATGAAAAATGCTGGGAAAAATAAAGCCGCCGAATAGTGAAAGTAAATTTCGTAGTTACAGTTTCGTACTAATAAGCTAATACAAAAAACTTAGCAAATTTGCGATTAACTACAATACTATTTTTTAAATGAAATACCTTTAACATCAGCAAATTTAATTTCTCTTTCCTTCAATTACCATATATGTTTTTTTTTATTTTCATCAAAAATACACAGCCAGTTTATAGAAGAATCCAATGTTTTACTTACAGTTCACGGCTAAATAAATGAGATCTACAGCTTAATTATAACTTTATAACTCGCGCTTGCAATCCAAACCCCACCGATGTCCCACTTCTACCTATGGCTTAGCTAAGCTTTCTTCCATAATACATTTATATGTTTGCGTCGGCTCTCTCAGTGTAAGGTTTCAATCCATAACGTGGAGGAGAGACTTTTATTTAATGACAATAATTAGTCTATCACTTGGCTACATCTACACACACATAATTTAAAATATAATAGCAGCGCTTATCTACATATTGACCAACACATCTACATATTGATTTCACGGCAGTGTCTTTCTGAGTGCAATGGGGAGAACTCTGTGGACAAGAAAATCGTAGGATTCGGATATCGCTTGCATGGTATATTTTGGGATATCTACCGATATTTGGGATTAACTAGAGCGTGCTATAATTTTTCATTCAAAACCAATAGTTACCTCAATGGGGACATTAAAGAAATTCTGTTTTACTTCATTCAATTGAATTGTCTTGGACGAAGTATATTGTTTTGCTTAGAACAGGACAGATTAATCCTTTTTGGAATTCTAATGACTCGTATATTTCTATCTATATCTTATACAAATTTATGTAAGATGGTTGCTGACAAAGAAAGTGGTTTGGGTCATTAATAGGCAGTACCCCTAACCTTATGCTTGGTCTGTAACTCATGAATAATAATACCTTTAATGTAACTGATGTTCAATTTACAGCTCCATGTACATATAAATGGGAACAGCAACTTCGATTCCAATTTTATACCGAATTTAATTAATTCGAATTATGTCACTTTCGTTCAAAACAGATCTACAAAGAATATGATTTTGTAATTCAGTTATTATTGTAGTTTTGATGAATAAATTAACTGCTAGAATAATTATTTCGTTTTCGGGGGAAAACTTTTCTTGTGGGAAAGATTTGTTCTCGAACTAAATTTGAATCGACCCTCATTTTAAAACCTATTCAATCGATCATAACAAAAATTCCAGGCAATTTGTAAAATTAATTTCAAAGTATATGTAGTTCCAAATAAATTGGCCAAAAGTCATTGCTATTCAATACCACAGTTTATATTTTCTGAAGTAATGGACAAATAATCATTATGCTTGAAATAATGCTAAAGATAATTGCAAAAGTTAGAAAATCATGTTGAATGAATATTTTACACTTTAATCAAATCTATGATCACTATATGATGAAAAAAATTGAAAATATTTCAATGTAAATTGAGTAAATGAAAATGGAACAAATAAAAATAACAATTGTAAACAACAGAGAGACCATTTATGACAAGTTTTATTATGCTTCTCTCTTACAATTAAGTATTGCCTTTCCGAGATTAGGATGTAAGAAGAAGAAATTATAATTCTTCGATAATTAGGTATATATATTGCTGGAATGCAGCGATTAATTTTAAAATTCAAAGAAAAATACTATATCATAAAAACTGATAATATTCTTTTAAAATGTAGTTCCATATTTATTTATTATTAAACACTAAAAACAAATATAGGAACGTTTACTGATTATAAGAAAAGAATATAAAAATATCATTTATAATAAATATGAGAAAAGTTAAGTAAAGAAATTGTAAAAAATTGAGCTTACCTTACCGAAACTACCTTTTCCGAGAACCATAATGAAATGGAAATCCGACGCTCTGATGACGTCCTGTTTTCCCATGTTGTGTGGAATGTCTGTGATAGCTGAGATCTTTTCTGATTTCTTGCAGGACATAGAAATACGCGTCTGCAACAAGAAAGGGGTTTTAAACTAATTGAATCAGGAATATGTAAATTAAATTTATATTTAAATTTACCATTTAACCATCTGTAAATGAAAAGTCAGAAAAGAAACTTGGGTACTTTTCATATCACATCACTCTGTAGTGTAATTTTTAACTAAATTAAATTCAAATTATTCAAAGTAAATTGAATTCTTACTGGTTTGTTTTGAATTAATAGCGTTCTAAAGCTATACACAATGACTATTGACAAAGGATTTCGTAAATTTTAAAGTCGACATTTGAGCTAGTACATGACTTTACTTATTCCAATATATTCACAATTTTGAGATCCGCTTATAAAGAATTTGAAACAATCAATCCTTGATGTAATTAGGATCCATAACTCAATTCCTACAATGTGGCCTTCGAAGACAGCGCGACCCAGCTAAATTATGGCAACAAGTGTATGAATTGTTGCCACAACTCACAATTGTTGTTACAATTCAGATAAATTGTGGCAAAGTAGAATAAGTGATAAATATGGCTTAACTTCATAATTTAGAGCAAAAACATACAGATATAGAGTTAGTGTAAGTGGTTTTAACTTTACAGTCAGTATTAAACATTACCATGATTTAGACATGATACTTATAATTTAAATGCATAGTTTTTTTTCTTTCTGTGGAACTTCAGTGTTTCTGTAAATATATTTGTAATTCACACACATGTAAGCTATTATGTTAGAATTTTTTTTTTGTTATTTTTTCAGTGAATAATAACAATGCTAAAATGTTCTAAAACTCAATTGGCTTAGATAATACATCACGCATAAATAAATGTGCCATAGCTTGTCAAGTAAAATCGTTTCCTCGAGATAAATTAGTCATGAGTTTTGAGGATGAACATTATCCACAATCATCACGTGGAATAAAAGGTAGATATCTTATAATAAGTGAAGTTGACTCAAATTCATCTTAATATCAGTTTAGATAACATCCTTGTCATTTCATGGTGATTTGTTTACCATAAGACAGCCAGCTGCATTTTCAATCTGTAATTCTAAATTTAACAAAAAAAATTAAGAAAAATTAAAATAAAGTAGAAATTAATTCTGAAGTTGTTTTGAAATTTATTGTTGATGGCAGCCCCTGTTTTTATCTTCCATTCATATTTCTAAGCTATCAATTAAATGTAGTTGATATTGAATATTACCAGTCATTTTGCATATTCTTTTACACATTCCACCTGACTTCATGAAAATATTTACTAGGGGTACTAACACTCTTACCTTCATTTGTGTTTTGAGCTCTGAAATGTCTTTGTCCTCGGGAGGTACTGGAACGTTGTAGAATTCGCCTTCTTCGGCAGTGAGCAATTTGAACCAACCCTCAGCAGGATTCTTCATTATTTCTGAAATTCCGAAAGACAGAGATCCCATGAAATCGTTCCGGGACGTCCTGTCCCAGTCCCACACTTCAATCAATAATCTTCTGTCCTTGTCTTCCGGTTTCAAATCACTGAAAAATGCGAGAAAAATATTTATAGTTATTTATTATTTTAATACCACGTGTAGTATCATAGTGTTCATGCTTGGAATGAAATTGTGAATATTCTAAAGTAGGGCTTTGAAAGTGGGCAGAAATGAGGAAAGCAAAAGGATTCCAAAATATTTAATCACGCATTCAATTTACGCTCCTAATTATAAATTAAGTTAATTTATTTATTTTCATTATTCACAAAAATATTAAAAATTTTAATTTTTATAGCAATTTTGTCTCAGATTAAAATAATACAAGTATCTCTCTCTCTAATATATCAAATACTTTATGAAGAAATATTTTAAAAACAATGATAAATAACAGATGAACTTAAAAAATTTTTAAAAAATTTCGAAGATGACCGACAGTAAAAATTATTTATATTCCTTTATTAAGTTCATCATTGAATTGTAATAGTTAGTGAAATGATTATAAGCCTATGTATGAACTAATATTCAACCTAAATTACATTGTCTACATCAACTAATTCATTTTCAGCAAATACAGTTTATTTCAAACAATAACGCTTTTTTATGAAGTTTCAATTTTTAAATTAAATATCCCAATAACATTTGGTAGAATAAATGTCACAAATATTCTTATAACAATCACAGTGAAAATAATTCAATTTATAAGAATTATTCATGTGTATGTGTTCCTTTTTAAATAAAAATTACTCACATAGGCAGATACATCTTACGCATATGTAGAAATCTTACTTTTAAGAATTAAGAAACAGGAAGTGAAGAACAAACCATTGTCTTGTGAATTATCATCTTATATCCAAGTACAATTATTCCAAATAATGAGTTACTTCCTCAAGCAATTAGTAAAAATTGGTTTCTCAAATGGGTGTTTTTAACTTTATTGATATTTAATTGAAGTATGTATGTCTTAAGAGACAAACAGATATATAATTCAGAAAAGAAAAACCTATGATTTTAATCATTAAGAGTTTTTATTTTTATTTATTTTTTAAAATATTGGTTAAGGTCCATCAAAGCTAAATTTAAGTTAATATTATTTATGAATCTAACCATTAGTAGGAAAAATAATTGAGAAGAAAAACTGATATCTTTATTTTGATTGGATAACCGGGGGGTTATTTAATAAAATTGGGTGATCTGTTTGGGCAGATCAACAGCTTAGTATTTGTTAACAGTTTGAAAAACTCGGCTAATTCAGTTAATAGATGTGGAAAAGGTAATTAAGAATGGAATGAGAAAATTAGAAATTCTACTTCATGAAGAATTGTAATAACAGACATCCGTAATTTATAATTGGTGCTTTTCTCATTTCTGCGTATTCGGTCCCGAACTCAAGGCACTTCAACTAAAGACCACTGGATTAAAGGAGGTTGCTGCACATTTAATTAAATTTTATCTTAGAGTTTTCATTTGGCTCGATTAGGAAGTTAAGAAAGTTAAAAAGCTTACGAGATTCTCTCTTTTTTTTTTTTTTTTTTTTTTTTGTATGATTGTATTGTGTCCCATTGAATCTATTTTTCAAGCAAGCTTACGTTCATTCTCCAAAGTTTATGCAGATGGATAAGAACTTAAGCAAACTGCATCTTCTAGCTTTTTTTCGTTAATCAATCTAGAGGAGGTTTTGATTTAATTGTTTATTAAAGTCGCAATAATAATAACCAAAAGGGCTACTGGCGATGGACATCGTAAATTTGAAACTCTGTCAAGTGCTGAGGATGACACCTGAATTGCCACATCCTTCTTTAAATATCTACATCCCGCTAACGAGAGGACTTGGAACCTCGATAATTTCAACGTGCATCAGCCCCGTTACTTGGGGGATATTTAGTACATCAGTCTCGACAGTGAGTTTGCATCCAAAACCGCGTAGGCTACTGCAGCCCAAATCGAGGAGAGACGATACTCAAAGCAGAGAAAATATTAGTTCAGTTGAGGACATTAGTAAGGATATATGTTTATTTTCTGTTTATTAGTCATTAATACTGATTGTAAGCAATTCTGAGTCTAGACATTAATTAGAATTTTATGATAGTTGAAATTTGCATCTCTCATTATTCCCTTATACTTAATATATTCTATTTACGTCAAGCACAAGTTTACTTTTCTTATTCCTCTCAAGTTGAGTGTTTAAACAGGCTTAATGAAATAAAAAATTCTTAAGCCTGAATTATTTTCGAGTCCGTGGAATGGATTTTAAATTCCTGTTTATAAGGACTGAATCATGGTGATTTCCCATTTAATATAGTTATTTTTCTACTTAAATACATATAAATAACATTTACATAATACATGCTTCATTGTACATATACAAATTAATTTGCATAATACATAAACAAATGGACTTGACTTATTCGATCCTCACGTAATTAGCGAAAACAAAAACACTGCAGAAATTCTCTTTAATGTAATAAATTTGTAATAGACCTAACCTGGATAATTATACATTAAACAAAGCAAATCCATAAGTACTGTTCAAAACTCAAAGTTTATTCTCGTCACTTAGACGGTATTCAAAATTAGAGACTCAGGTATGTGTCTTCATATAGGGTTATTGATCGAAAATTTCAAAATGTCGAATATTTGTTTATAAAAAAATAGATTTTTTTAGAAAACCTGGATATTTTTAACAATTAAAAAAACAGTTCTAACTTTAAAAAAAATTAAATATATAAAATCAACTTAAATATTACTATTTAAAAAAATAAAAAGTATTGCAAATAGAAAAATAATGTTATTTATATAATACAAAAAACTTTACTTTTATGCTACACAAAAAATTATGCCGTTATATTCTTTTCTTAATGTTTCGCTACAGAATCAGCTTTTGCAAAAAAAAAAAAGTACATTCTGGGAACAGACAACAATAAATTTCTTCACAGGTCATACATTTCAAACAATTTTACTAATTGTATCCCAGTCTTTATAGTATCTACTAAAATTCAATTTAACTTTCACCTTAGAAAGATTACTTTTAGGAATAGTAAAGTAATACTTACAAACTTACAGGAGTTCAAAGAAGAATTCTACATTTACAACACTTTTGAGAAAAATATATATCGTTGTGCACGTCCAGTATTATGAGGTATTCTAAGTTTTCCCGTTGCAATTGTAAATGTACTATGCTTTTAATAGTAGAACTTAATCGTGATATTTCACTTAATAACTATTTTAAAGCATAATTTTAAAATAAGGATTGTTATATGACTTATGAATTTTCTAAATATTCATTGCACTTATTTAGCTTGCTTAAAAAAACAAAGAGCAGTATTTTCCTAAATGTGTAGTAAAGAAATTAAGGAAACATTTTGTTTTATGCCCCATTGAGCTAATTATAATAATTTTCCTTAATAGTAGGCAGTAATCATAAAACCAAAGTATATGGCAAAATCCATAAGAATCAGAAAGTTAATAATAGTTATTAAAAAATATAAATGTTTTGCTTTTTTTGTATTCTTTGTTTGTTTGATGTTAAGGTTATAAACAAACAATTTTCGTTTTTCTCATACATGTTCAAAATAGCATTGAAAATCACATTCGTTATTCGTGTAAAGAGAAAAGTTGTTTTTAAAAACCAATCGCAAAATATGTCGATTAAAATCTTATAACATCGAATTAAGTAATAAGACATAAATGTAATAAAACTTTCTGAACAATCTTATAATTCAAATTATAAAAAGTTTTACTTGCCATACGTTTATTCTATTTAATATTTATGAACATGACAAGAATAATTTAAGACGTTTTAAAAATAAAATGTTTACCGCGTTAATAAAATGTTTACAGTCTTTATGTAAGTAAACATAAAGACTGTAAACAAAATCGCCTGTCGGGCTGAATTTAAGTGTTAGGATGGTATACGACATTACTTTTCAAACTTTATGAAGATAATGGTAAAATGGAACATGGATTCATAGATGTCCCTTCCCGTATTAAAAAAACTGTTTTGAAAATACTTTAAATTTTAAATAAGTCTTGTTATACTCTAATTCAATCGTTTCTAAGAAAATGTATTTAACCGCGATATATATATATATATATACCACGAGTGTATAATTTAAATGAATCTAAAAAGAAAGAAATTGACTTCAGAAATGAAAAGTTTTTATTCCATACCGATGATTAAAAAAATGTCAGAAGTTATAAAAATATCGACCAGAAGTTATAAAATTACTGTTTAAGCAAATGACTGATACTCTATTTTCGAATGGTTTTTGCTCACTGCAACAGATACCCCAATCTAAAATCAAGAAAATAAATTATCGCAAACGCAATAAAATAATGCAAGAGATTATAGTTGTTTATTTTTATTTATTTCTTAATTCATTATATCTTTACTATTTTATAAATTTTTGTAAAAATATTTCACGACCACAGAGAACAGCAATAAACTGCTTTTTCAGTTCATTTCCATGTTTTAAAAAGAAGTGTCACTTTATCTGAAATGGTGGTGAAATTAAGCGGATATAGTTGAAGTCAAATCTCCAATTCAAATCTCAGTGTATTCAATATAGATTAAAGAAATTTTTTGACTGTTTAATATTAATAAAGTTTTATTGCAACAGAAAAATATTACTTTCTCTTAAAAAAGTTTTTTCAATAATCTATGCGATCAATAAGAGTTTGGTCAGAATAAGTTGTTATATATTCTACTTTGAAAAGGAAATTTACGTCAAACGTTACAAACGTTTATGTAATAGGTTGTTCTTCACATAGTTATTAAATAATTTGATCAGTAACACATTTTTCATCTCTAAAACTTGAGTTAATAAGCTAAAACGGTGAAATTTCTTTTTGAAAATCAAGTAAAGTTATTATTGGAATTCATAATAATATTTTAATACTCAAATCAGAAATTTTTTTGATAAAACTTGTAATCCTAGTAAAATGTTTACCCATATTCCCTGTATTTACGTTAATTTCAACTCATCGTTCGAAATTAATTGCAGATATAAAAGTTGCATAAATCATAAATAATATAACGTCCATTATTTGTAGGAATTATTGCAAAACAAAAGTTGACTTCTTATTTATTTCCAATGTTAAATAAAATTAAGGCATTTTCTTTCCGAGATTTTAATAATGACATTAATAGTTGCTAAATTTTGATTTTCCTTCAGTAAGATCCTTTTCAGGAATAAAATAGAGAGAAAAATTGCTCACAAAGATAATGTTTCTCCCCAAACGGGATTCAGGTTAGCTTTGATTGTCTTCGTCTTCCTCTTGACCGATTCTCCTGTATCTGGCACCAACTTCATTTTGACATAAGGATCCGACAGACCGTTGGGATCCATAGGAATTAGGTTTCTTGCTTGCCGCACTGAAAACAAAGAGAGCAGTCGTAATGGGAAGAGACAGTGTAATTGGTCTGGAGGTTCGTTACGCGAATACTGATTCAGCTTATATGAAACATATTTACAAAAATACGAGAATTGGATAAATATATTCTAAGGTTGATTTATTAAAAAGTATAAATTATTTTTTATACTAATCTGCTTCTTTTTCATTCTTCTTTTGTTATTTTATTGAAAATATCATTATATCACTGTGAATCATAAAGCATTGCACGAGGCTTAAAGAAAAAAAAGTATGAAACATATTATAAAAGGAAAAAACAAAAAAAAGTTATAAAGGATTACAAGTATTTACAAAGAAAGTACAAAAATAGTCAAAGACACTTCTCTCGGAAATAAGCTGGTGAGAATTTTGAGGCTAATTAATATTAATGTCTTTAAGTGCCAGTTTTAAAGTCTTTCTTTCTCTGACAAATTTAGAACACAAAAGAATCACATGTGTTAGACATTTTTCCTACTTGCCAACGATGAAATCACATGAAAAGTCTCTGAAACCAATTTAAATCTGCTCCTATAACTCATGAAATTTCCATGTCCAGTAAGGAATTGAATAATTTTGTTATTGGGAAAAAATTGATGACGAAACATTTTCATTTTAATGGAAGGGGAAAATCTCTTGGTCAAGTTCCCTTTATTTGAACTAATGCATTTTTGGCTCCATGATTCCACCATATTTTCTTTCATGACCTTCTTATAAAAGGATTTTGGGATATTAACAGTAATGTCAATTTAAAGCTTGATGGCAGTCTTTGCAAGATATCCATCCCACTAGTTTCCTAAAAATATACTTCATTTTACAATGTAATTTTTATAGGTAAAAGTTGAAATTACCATCCTCGTCAAATGTTCTACTTTAAGAAATCGTTGATATTTAAATCTAATACTTTCAATTAAAATTAGGATACGTCTGAATAACTACGAAATTCTGTAAACACATTTGACAATACAACAATATGTGTATAATACTGAATAAGAGGTTGTATTATATTATGGGATATAGAGCAACAAAGTCTATTATCTCCTTTAAAATGTTCTTTAAATTCAATAGATATCAGAATTAAGGGATATTCAAAATGAATCAAGCGATTTCAAAATGTCATATATTCAAAAGTAAACGACACAGAATGCCATGCCAATTAATACATGAATACAAAGAGAAAATGTGCAAGTTTTATATTGTGAACAATAAATGATCCTCGAGTGTTCCTGAAACTATTTCACGAAAGCTGTTTTCGGAGTTTTCATGGAGCTGCCTCACAATTAGATTGGTCGCATTAAACCAGATGACTTGATGCTACATAGCTGGCCCCGAGTCGCCTGATACGGCTCCATGCGATTTCTTCCACTGGGAGTTTGTAAAAGATAAAGTGCATGAGCCATTATTACTCACAAATTTATTTGAACTTCAACAACACGTTTCCTGCAGATATATAATCAATTACCAACAGCGTTTTTGGCAGAAATTTATATATCGAATTGACACTATACTTGTAACTAAAAGAAATTTCATCGAACACTCATAAAAAAAATTCTTTGTTTTCTCTTCGCATCCTTGTATTACTTTATCATTCGGTGCCGTTTATTTAAGAAAATATAACATTCTGAAATTGTATGATTCATTTTGAATAACCCAGTATTTCATTTTCTGCAAGAATGTTCTGAAAACTTGTTTATTAGTTACTACATTGTCCCAAAGCTCTAACTGCATGGTACTGACTGTTATAATGTTATTGTATAGTACATTCTTTCAAAATGAGCAGTATATAACTTTTAATATACGATGCATAACTTTATTTAACTATCTATAATTTTCAAATTATTTTTGGCATTTGTTTATTATCCCAGAATAGCTTACCTTCACAAACAAGTTTGTTGTTGATAGCAGATACTTTGAGCTCTATTCTTCCTCTTCTTTCTGTATGATCACAACCACACAAATTTGGAACACTTTCTTGGCATCGTTTATGAACATTCATGTCACATGCTAAAAAATTTATTTATGAATGCAGATTAATCAAAAGATATTTGACTTAGTTCTGTTTAATTTAAACAAAAACTACTTATAATGAAAACCATGGTTAAGATTTTTTTTACCGTATATTTTAAGTTCATTACTGCATTATTTCTATAATTGCTCCTTAAATTTTATTTTTTACTAGTCTCCTAAATTCTGTTATAAATATTGAATTTTAACTTTTCATATTTTAATGTATGTTTTTATAAATTTATCTGCTTACAATTCAACCTTACACAAAAAAATAGAATTTACTTTCAAGAAATAATCATACGAAATATCTTATCTGAGTATATATATTTTGAGTATATTGAATGTATGTCTTCTATCAAATAATTCATCATCTGTATTTCTATGACTCACGAACTTACCCTTGCATTTGTATCCCTGATGAATAATCCCATACAGAAGGGATCCACAGTGATCACAAAAAGTTGGGCCGGTGTAGGTATGCACCATAAATTGATGTTTCGTCCGTGCATCCTAAAACAGAGAATAACCTTTGTGAGTATAAATCATATTCTGATTTCAAGAGCTAATTGTTTCAAATTTTATAATTTTGCTTAAACACAACAGTAATTATTCTTCTTTCTCGTTGCCAGAATAAATATTAATATTCTGTAAATCTTGTTTCTACAAAACAATAATTAGGTTTTTTTTTTTAATTTTGCTGCTACTGTAATAATATGATTTAAGGTATTATACTGAACACAAGATAGTTCTTATAATTTGGATAAAAAAAATTCAGAATATCTTTATAATTTTTTAACTCTTTTTAATAAGAAAAAATTTCATTTTATGTTTTTAAAGTATCTGTACGAACGAGCTCGAGAATTTTGTGTGTGTGTGTTTTACATGATATATAAAAAAGAGTTTTCATCATCAAGCTTATTTGTATTCGTTGTTATTACGTTGATAATTTTTATACGCGCGCGCGCGCGCGCGTGTGTGTGTGTGTGTGTGTGTGTGTGTGTGTGTGTGTGTGTGTGTGTGTGTGTGTGTGTGTGTGTGTGTAGCGGAAATCATCTCACGTATTATTAATTTTTGGGTTGGATCTTATTTTAACTTCCTGCTGGACAACGAAAGAAAATTTCAGAGAAAAATTTGCCAAACCGGTAACCTTAGTTACGATAGCCCCTTGTCTAGAGCCACTTGGGCGCAGTTTTCAAATTTGCTAATCTAGGAATTATTCCAGTTTCTGTTTAATACGTAATATTTTGGACTGTAGAAGATTCCGTCAGATATATTGAACTTTTGTGCATGGCATTACTACATTTTACAACTTTTGAGTAATCAAACGGGCCCTAAAATGTATTGATTACAGTAATTAAGAAATACTACACTAAGTGATAATTCAAAAAGAAATTTACGTATGCATTTTTGACTCAATTGAAGAATAAGAGTTTTGAGTTTCGCACTAGAAAGTAGTAAAATTCTTATCTTCTTATCTAGGATACAATATACAAAGCAAAATATGTATAGTATTTTAATTTTATAATGTATTAAAAATTAATGTATGTTTTTTGTTGTTGTTGCTGAAGGTTGATTATTAAAAAAACTATTATTTTTATTCGCTTTATATAAACCTTGTCAGTCAATTTTGCTTTAGATAACACATATCGTTATTAGCTAAACAAGTTTTGTTCTAAATATTAGAAAATCTTCAACTTGAATTCATTTTATTTGAAATAAATTTCCTTTAATTTACAATACATTGTAAAAGATAGATTAAAATATCGAAAAGAAATAGTGATTACAAAATTTAAATAAATTTTTGAAAAACAGCGAAATTGAATATTGTTATAAGATTCTGGTATTTTTTCTGATTAGAAAATAAGATTTAATATTTGAAGATATAAGAAAGAATGCTCACAAAGACCCTCTATAATATTCGAAAATACTTTAAATTAGATTTTTGTTGACGTCCTTCATTTTTAATATACATTTAATTTATTTCATATATTCTATGCTGTTTTAACCGAAATTTTATCCTGCACTACTTTCTAGCGATTTTAATAATGTTCTAAAAACTAAGGTTTAAATGTGTTTTACATTATCGCAAGCTAATATATTACTTCACTGTTAAAATACTTTTATAGTCATGCATAACTTTAATTTGCATAAACATTTATTTCTTGATTAAATGCTAAATATCTATAGGAATACTAACAATCCATAGTCTTTAGCAACAAAGTACATTTCCGGTTCTTTTCATTTCGATGCAATATATTCATCGGTTTTTAATGAAACTATATGTTACACGTAATTATCTTATTCAGTATGATAGTAATAAAAAAACTAATGCAAAAAATAAACTAATGCAAAAAAATTATTGACTAAAAGATCAGAAAAGCATGTCAAAAATTATCGTGGAATATCCAGCTGATTTAAAATATTTTTTTAAAAATTATGTAGCAAATTCCAATAAAATTATAATTTCAGATTTTGCTGGAATTGTTCGTAAAGTAAAATCCGGTATGTAATAATTCCAGCACTCGATACTGCTCAAGCGATGTCGATCCCTCAATGACTAAAAAATGCTTCGGTAACAAAAAACTCGTAAATCTCACTCGTGTAAATCTTGCAATAAAGACTATAGAAGTCCCGCCAATAGTGAAATTTTGTTCTGTAATTCGCTTTCTATATACGAGGAATGTGCAACCAAGCGAAATTCAATGGTAAATATATAAGATTGGCAGCAATACAGTTGTGAGAAAAAGTTGTAGTCATTTTCGCTTTATTTAATTTAATAAAATGAATTCTTAAAAATGATATTTTGGTCAGGCATTTTATAATTTTAATAATATTTATTTATTTAGAAGAAAAATATATTCTTTAGTCGATGAAATGTGTGTGTTAAAATCAATAATAAAGTTTTCTTTCGTTTTGTAACTTATAATTTCAAGGAAAATATTATAAACATTTACACAATCAGGAAATGTTTCGGTCTTAAATATTAAATTTTAGGACATTTTCACCAAAACAATTTGTACCTACTTATGCTATATTATTGGACTGCTAAAGAGTTTTAAAATTTTTGTTCTGAAATTAATAAGCATTACCAGTCTGGTTATATATAACAAAAGCAAAAATTTACCAAATAAAGAGATACCAAAAGTCACATGAAAGAATTAGTTAAAGGAGATTAACGTAATACTATTTAAACCAAAAGTGAGTAAATATATAACAAATGCTTATTTATTTAGTTGAAAAATAAGGACAAAAATAGGGAATACTTAATACTAAGGACATAAACCTTAATTTATCCAAATGCATCAGTTTGTAAAAAAAATAGAAATATTTTTATTCTACATCTTTGAAGACGTACCTTTACTTCAATAAATAGTAGACATTTCAGCGAACCACGCAAATTATTTTATTAAAATGTTTTAAATTGTTATAAATCCATTTTTATGAAATTATCCATAATTATTTTTCAGATTATTATTCAGAATTTTTTGTTAAAAAATGTAACATTTTGCGGTAAATAGTTTTAGAATAATGTTTTTAAAATCTCTTTTCTATAATCTACATCTTACAGATTTATTTAATAACGATGATTTATTGTTTTATTATACTTTGACCATTTACTTACATTACAAAGAATATTCTGTTCTAATTATTTTCATTTGTCTTTCCCGGGAGTTTGCTTCAAAGGATGTGTGCATGCCAAAATGCCACTCCGAAAACTCATAGCTTAATATGAAATAAACCAAGAAATTTCTAAAATAATATTTAAAGAAATCAGCCACGCATTTTTCTCAATAAAATTCGCGACATTAATAACAGTTATATTAATTGAACATAACTTTTTTCTTATATAGTCTGATATTAGTTATTTTTGTACCTAACTACTTTCTTTTCCGATTATATACTTATTATTTATTTATGATGCATAATTTATGCCTATCGAATAACTTACATTTATTGTTGTCTTGAGGTGTTTTCAGAAATATTTTTGTATTGAATTATGCACTATTTTTGAAAAATATGACAATTTATGAATTTAATCTTTTCGTTCCTATATTTTTAAAAATAATCACTCTATAATGAATAAAACAAACATAGTTATCTCAAATATAAACAGATTGTAAAATAATATTTAAAAATGTGATTTGAATTGCTCTCATTTTAACTCTTTTTATTGAAAATTTGTCTGTACATAATTACATCTTCGATCTTTAATCCTGACAAAACAGATGAAACGAACAAAAAATTGTTACATAATAAATCATCATGACACAGTAGCCGATGTCAGAAATCATATTATATCGTGCAAACGATACAGAAAATTCAAGGTCTTCGAGTGCGATACTATCAAACATTTTTTTACGTTCGAATAATCGATTTCTGACCCAGTGAAATGTTACGAGCACGTTTAATAACGATGCAAAATATGCATGTGACAGCACTATGATATTCGTTCTCGCCAGACCCATTAGTGTCAAGGTCGCTCGAAGATAATGAAAAATGAGCCACGCGTTCTCTATCACCAGCTACGTCGAACATCTGAAGCATCCATGAAAATGGTTAGAAGGGCTGGTATTCCAATAAGTATAGTGATATATAACCGACTGATATGAACAGAAGTTGCATGTTTAAAAACACTTTCTTTTTCGGACTAATTTGTTAAGTGTGGTATATTTATCAGTGCTGTGTTTTAACTGTTGTCATCCATTTATAGAGGCAGAATTAATAATTTGTATACTAAATGAATGAAATTCTGTTTATGCTTGAGGTACTTGTCTGTGTAATTTAGAGGGAAATTAAAAGTGGTCTCGTTAAACAGAGATGTTTGAGAGCTTAGTATGATGGGAAATTATATTTTTCAAAGGTTTAGGCTTTTCATATTATATATGTGTGTAAATTTTTTATGTACATTTGAATTATGGGTACATAATAATATTGACCAAATTCATTTGATTTGAAACTGATGTTAAAAAGATTTAGTGTGATGAAAAATAAAATTTTAATCAGTTTACGATGTTTAAAAATAGGTATGTGAAGTTTTAAATTAAATTTGAGCTTTGAGTAGATTTTATATTGACTAATATCAATAAACTTTCATTGCCTGACAACAAAAAAATTTAAGTCGTCTAAATCAATTATAAATACTCTTGATATTGTGGATATAACTTCTATGAGACTTGAAAACTTTTTAAAATATATTTTTGTTTTCGAATTTAACTTTTACTTATTTTATACTAGTTTATAGAAATAATTTTTTAAAAACTTTAACGGTTATTACGATATGGAATTTTATCATTCTTAAAAAAATCATTAAATTAAGACTTGTGCATAAAGATGATTTAATATGCTTTAAATATGCCTTTTCTTAAAATTATGTTTAAAATTACATCATTAAACTAAAGAATGCTTTTACTTGTCTATCATTTGCTATAAAATAGTATACTTTGTATGCTTATTGATATTATATATACAATACTGAATAAAGTATGAAATTTAAAACAAAAATAAAATATTTTTATCTGATAATAATGTTTACAAAATCCTTTTACCATTTTTAAATAACAACTTTAGTATAATATTATAATAGTGGGGTATAATATTTAGCTGTACAACAAATTCTAGGGAATTTCTCAAAATACCAATGACATCACTTTGAATTTGGTAGAAGACCCATTATAAATTTGTATTTCAAAATACAGTACAGTATTTAGAAGGATATTTTGATAATCATTTAAAAAAAAATTGGTTTTAAAATACCAGAAACAATATTTTTATATTATGGCATTCGAAAAATAAGAATAATGAATAAAAATAATTCACAGTTATCTACATCAGTAAAATTACGAGGGTAGCTCAAACAGTGTCCGTGTTAGTAATGAGAAATTGGATTTTAGTAATTGGCAATTGAAATAGGGTAATTCAATGAAATATTGTCCATTGATCATTTCTCTTTTTTCTAAGAAGTCCGTGAATGTGACTCACATCGCATCCCGAAAATTCTTCGTCATAAATTTTGCAGCGACGAGACCGTCTTCGTCTGCTTTGGAGCAAATTCACTGGAAGCAACCTGTTATTTCTTCGATTGTTGCTTGGTTTTAGGTGTATTATAAAGGAACCAGGTCTCATGAGGGTGATAACCAGACGCAAAACGATGAGGACTTCTCTTAGCGGCATCAATCAAATTTTGATTTGGAGGTAAGTGGCTGCCAAATCAATTCCAACTTATGAATTAGTGTCGTATTTGTTTGGCTCCGTTTAATAGAAAGCAACACACATTGGTATCACCAACTTGCCTTAGAAACACCACATATATTTCCATGTACTTTCTGAACCTCCTTCGTGTAAGGTATTGAGAAACATATATAACTATTACTAAATCACAGGCTCTATCATAAAAGATATTTTAAAATATTTCAACTTACGTCTGAATCGACGCCTTTGTCCACTCCTGGACACTTAAATGTAACAAATTCATGGCACCTTTTGTGTACCACAAAACTACAAACTGAAAAGGAAAATTCCAAATTATTCATGATCTTGAATATATTTTTATGAAAATAAACAGTCGAAAAATGAATCTATAAGGTATAAAATACATGTAATTAATAAAAAAATTTAATTTTTAATTATTCTCGGACAATTTTAAATGTTTACTTAGACAGAAAGATCCCTTTTACACATATTTGTTTATGAAAATCAGAACATTTTCTGCAATACATTATTTTTAAGCCTCTGAAAACTATTATCCACTATAATTTTTTGTAAACACAAATAAGTTGTTAAAGAATAACAATTATAAAAAAATATTACATTAATATATGTCAAAATCTTATAACGTAATTTTGTCTTATTGAAAAGCTTTCTCCTATGGAAAAAAATAAAGTTTTACAGCTTTTAACCATTTTCCAACCAAAATGTCGAATTTTATATAATCCAGCATATTCCTTTTATATACTTTTTTTATTTAACACTTATATCTCAGATAGTTTTTATTTCATTCTGTATTATAAGCTTTATAAATATCTTTTTCTTACGATGGTGTTATTTTTATTTCATTCATATCAGGTATTAGATGAGAACTATAATAGATAAGCATTAACATTTTAATTATAATAAACAAACACTATTGGAAATTATAATAATAGTATTCGAAGAAAATTCCAATTTATTGAAACAGCAGGTGATGCAATAATTGCTGACGATTATCCGATGGAATAAAATTTAAAACAAATTACTATTTTCCCTAAGCCGAATTATGTACAGTAAATGTTTCTTTTGCATTGAAAACTTTTAGCTGGTACAAATAAAAATAACTATCAAAAAAAATCTATTTGACTTTTCACTATTTTAATAATATGTGTACATTTTTAAAAGTAATAGGAGCTTTAATTAGTTCTAATTATTATGTTTTTATCCAAACTTAAAAAACTTTTACTTATAAAACTTAAACTTTTTGCTTAACTTATTTGCTTAAACTTTTACTTATAAAATGTAATAATTTACCTCTATTTTCTTAAAATACTGTTAAAATCATAAAAGTAATTACTACGACTTATATCTTTTATTTAATTTGTCTTAAAAAAACACGTAAGAGCAGCATATCCAGACTGATTTAATTGCTTTAAAGCTTGTCTGCATTTCACACAATTTGCATTTACACATCACTTTAACAAACAATTAGAAAACAGTTTATCTTTTTTTTATATATATACGATAACTAGCAAACAAAACATTCATCATACAAAATATATCTTACTTCAAGGAAATACATATACAGAAATACAAATGATAAAAGCATTTTTCACATCAACATTCAAAACATAAATACATCGAACGAAGCAAATTACGAATAAATTTCTGTGATTCACAAACACCAGAACACGCATGTAAAAAGAATATCAACACATTTATTCACACTTATAGCTCATGCATATACGCATGAATACATGATAGCGTACTTGACACGCATGTGCATGCATGCTGTAAAGAGGTGACACATAAATATATATACATAATATTCATACATGCATTCACACGTATATACATACATACAAGCATACTGAAAAATAATCTCCATGCGTCACATCGATAAGACAGAAGCTGATCAGAGCAACAATAAAATACAAATTTTTCTATAAAAAAACACTTTTTCGTTGAGTCTCTCCTAGAGAACATATTCTGACACGATTTATACCTTTATAAATACTTACCATTGGAGGCCAAATTACATTGATCTTCTAATTAATGCTGTGGATGTGAATAATTCCGCTGCAGACTGAAAACAAAAATTATTTTAAGCAGCTCACATCACAATATTATTCGCACAGAAGTTCCCAAACTTTTTACGAAGGTGGATCAAATATAAACCAGACTTTTACAATAGTGACGGACGATTTTGTTTACTTTACCATGGCAACTATGATAAGTTATTTAATGGCATCATTTTGTTTTGCATATGCTCAATCATTTAATCGCTAGATCCGTGAAACCAAATGGTCCAGTGTGGAATGACATTCAAGCAGTGAAACTCTAATGACCTTCCTTCATTGTTTAACTGTACAGCCACCTTAAGTTTAATTAAATATCAATTCATTCAAAACTTCAATTCAAGATACTTAATAGAAGTACCACATATTTTATTAAATGTCAACGAATATCTAAGACCTCTCTCTCTCTTTTGAATCCCTCTTAATTCGGTTTATCCTTGTTTCAGCTCAATTAATAAAATATTAGTTTATCAGATCATTTATTCCGATTCAAGAACTTCTCAATTATAGGCGGATCCGACTCATAACATTCTGATCAAGAATTACTTTCAATTACTTTCAATATAAACTATTAATTACAGTGACCTTCTGTTACCTTCTGTTAACTTTTATTTCCCTTTCAATTCTATTTTGCTCATCTATCACTATCTCTAATTTAACTCATTACGCTTCTTATATTTATCTTATTTAAAATCAAGTTTCATTCAGTTGACAAGGAGTTATAATTGTATACAATTCAAATGACTAAAAAAGTCCCCGATGTTAGAGAAGAGAAAATGGCGATTAGCCCAGGGTCCCAAAAGTGCTCCATGAAAATAAAACACTCGATTATCTACAGAAAAAGTTCTCGCTGCTGTTTTTTAAGATTCACAAAATATTGTACCATACATTGGCTTTTTTCATGACCTGCGTTCTGTACACATCTGTAAGTTTTTAGAGAAATTTAAAACAGTATATCGTTCCTAAAGACTTCTTGTTGTGATGCTCAATCTCTTCCTTTTCCAGGACAATGCAAGACCTTACACAGGAGGTATAACGAAGAAAAATTGAAGAAACTTATGACCTTCGGGCTGCTATTGATTTGAACTCTTTACAAAAGCGTTTGAAGGAGAAATATTTTCTTTAGATAAAGAATTAGAAGAATTTATGCCCAGTTTGGCTCTGTACGCGCCCGACTTCTTTTCATCGGAAATGAACTACAAAAGAGAGAGAGAAAGAGAGAGAGCCATCAATGTGTGCGTTTCAAAAAAATAAGTATACATGAAAAATAACCCAGGTGTAATTTTGCTAAGGAGTATTTCAGAAAAGAAGTTTTCAAAAATTCACGTTTATATTTCATCCACTCTCGTAAATTAATTGCTATTCAAGTCGGAACATATGTCTATTTTGCAAATGTAATGACCATCTGTGAGGCTCAAAAACAATAAAGACTTGACAAATGTTTTTCTTAAAAATTTAAAATATATTCTCCCCTCAAAAGGATTCAATAGAACATGTTTAGAACCAATAAGTAAATAAGTAAATCGCTATTTTGTAAACATCAACTTTATGTTTTATGAGACATTTTTCAAGTATTTCATAAAAAAATTTATAAATATTTTTATCCATGATACTACCATCGTCTTCTAATCCTGTACTGCTCGCATAAATATGATATAAAAGATTTAATTCAGATAAACTAAAACTTGTCGATTCCACTTCAAATTTATATTTAGCAAATCAACTAAATCCAATAAATCATATTTAATACCATTTGAAAAATAGGCAATTATTTGTACTTATTTACAAGAAATATCAACCTAACACGCATTACATTATAAATAATTCACTTTGAAAACATGTATGAGTTACAGTTAATCACAGCAAAAATTTTAAAATAAATCACTATACTCTTAAAACTAAGATCAGCTTGGGAAATACCCCATTATTACATTAATTACTTGCTGGCTCTGGGGAATTTAACTGCTAAATTTAATTATACATAAAACGTATAAGCAAAATCGTTGAACAAAATCGTTTTAATTTCTTAGGAATGTAGTTACTGCATTTGTGTGTGTGAAACATCAATAAATGTTGCGAATCCAATCAGATATTTCATTAATTTTGTAATTGGCATCGTTCATTATTTTCTATATTTTTCTTTTTCTGAAATTATTAACTTATTATTTGTAGTTTCTATTGAAAATTTGGTATTAAATGTTTTCATGACGTTTGGTTAAGTCTTTATTAATTGTATGTTCAGAACAATGAAAATAAACAAAATCGAGTATAAATAACTCTATTTAAATATACTATGCAAATCTACATTAAGAACTTTTGAATAAAATTGTGAAATTTCTTACTTTGAAAAAACACAGATATTATTAAAAATTCAGAGTGGTAATAAATATTTTAAAGATCTTTGGGTCAAAATCTTTTTAACTGTATGTTTATAACAGTGAGAATAAGGGAAATACCGTATAAATAATAATTATCACGTAATACTAAGGAAATCTACGTTAAGGATTTACTGAAAAGCAACTGTGTAGTTTCTTCTTTTGAAAAGACTTGTACTCTGAATAAATCAAATTTCAATTAATATAAATAACAAGTTTCTTCATTTTTAACATTCTGATTTAAAATGAGGATACTCTTTTTTCGTTAAATTCAGATGGATTAATAATTAAATCTAATCATACAACTGATATAAAACTATCTAAGTATAATGTTTTCAGTTAACACTGCAAGTAGAAAATAATTCGAGATAAAAACCAACGTTTTTAAAAACAACGTTTTTATATATAGTGGGCAAATTTATTAAGAAAGATACGAAATATTAGTTAAAACTGGTCGCAAATATCTAAATATTGCATTGTTAGGCAAGTAAGAACGTCTTGAAATTTCAGAACTCTACTTGATGGAAGGTTAACTTAACGATAGGGATTATGACACACACACAGAAACACGAACCAAGTGAAATCACACAAAACGTCAGCAACTAAAATATTTAATTACTTAATTAAATTAAATGGTTGAATGCAGTTGAACCTAACTCACTTCTGGCGAAAGAATTATTTGCAAGTATTTTGCCAAGTACATACTCCTGGTTCGTTTATGATCTAACGCTCACCAAACAAAACGCTAAGTTTGATAGATTCTTGAAATTCGCGCCAATGGTTGGGATGAAACTGATTATTGAAGAAAAAACTAGCTAAACTTGTCGCAAATGTCCAAATGATTGTTAGGCTAGTGAGAACGATCCTGCTCAGATTTCAGCTGACGGGAAGCCAATGTTAAATAACGACGGGATGACAATAACACACCGCGAAATCTCAGGAAAACGTTTTAATAATTGTGTGTGTGTGTGTGTGTGTGTGTGTGTGTGTGTGTGTGACTGTAAACTAACCATCTGCAATTTTCAAAAAATATTCCTAATGGATAATACTTTTTGGATATTTTAGATTATTTACAGTTTGATAGAAATATTTTTATTTACTTAAAAGTTCTACAGCATTTTCCAAGAAATATTATAGATCACATAATGTTCTATGTTATTCATGTTATGATACAACGGATATTATTGAAGGAACAAATATTTAATTTGTGCCTGTAAAAAATTTAATCGTGGAAAAGTTGATAAAAACATAATTGGATTGAATGTATCACACAAAGTTCAATGTAGAACATTTTTTTCATTTAAAATGCAACACCTATAACGATGTTTCATCATAAGATCTTTGAAATCAATTACGCCACTAAAAATAAATGTTTAACATTCGAAATCTGTAGTTTCACTTAAGTTTCCACTTGAAAAAATAATTTTAATGATGTAACTATCCTTTAAACGACTTTTAAAACATGTAAGCTCCAAACAAACAAACAAAAACTAAAAACACAGCAACAGTGATTTTGATTACCGATACCACGAGATAAAATAAAACTCAAAAAATGAATCATAACATGTAGTATTGAAGTTTTGTGCAAATATATTTTAAAATATCTCATCTTCAAGACAAATGATTTTATTCAACTTTATAGAATTGAAAAGGAAATTCGATACAGAGTCATAATCAAATCATTTGCTTTGCTGAGCAAGCAAATTGAGTTGAGTTCAATTTAAATCTAGAACGGCGAACATTCTATTACGTTTTAACATTTGAATCGGAAATCAAGCATTTCAAACGTATTTCACCGTAAAATTTACATAGCGGAACGATTGAAGTCGTTTTCCTTTAAGAATTAACATAAAAGAAAAATTTACGAAAGTAGTGTATAAGTCAGAACACTATTTTTTACTCAAAAGAAAATATTTCCACTATTTCTATCTGAAACTAAAACTAAAATTATACAAGATCGCAGTATTTAATATGTATAAATTCTATTTTAATAGACGTAGTAATTTGTATTAATTTTCGCTTACTACTATAATGACATCAAATATTATTTCCTGTTAGTTAAAGGGTTAAATATATACTCAAGTCTCATTTTAATATATAACTTTTTTAAAAACAAAAAATAAAAATACATTAGTAGACGTGTCTTTCATGAAAATGTTCTTCAGTAAAAATGGTTGTTTTCAAATTTGCGTGTAAAATTTCAGTTTTTGTTACTTTAGATACATAAATATACTCAAATTTCAATTTAACATAATTCAAAAACACTAAAACTGAAAAAGTATTTCTAGAGGGGACTTGCTCATCAGTAAATGTATGTCAAACATTTTCGTGTCAAATATCATTTCCTGCTAGTTAATAGAGCGTTATACATATACTCAAATCTCAATTTAATGTAATTCAAAATTACTAAAACTAATAAAGCATTAGTAGACGTGATTTTCATAAAAGTGTTCTTCATAATAATATATGATTGGTTTAAAATTTGCTTATCACATAATATCAGTTCCTGTTAGTATACTCAAATCTCAATTTATTATTTTTAAGTAAGTTTTTTAAGTATTTTTAAGTAAGTATCGATGTCTTAAAAAAAGTAATTCTTTTCTAATATTTTTATTTTTTATAAGAAAACATGTATCTTAATCTACTATTTAATACAATTATCTATATTATGAAGACACTTATCATATCACATACTACCAACTCCTGTATTCCTCCTTCACAGAAACCTGCAACCCTCTGAGTCCACTGCACAAAGGGCGATTTGAAATCTTCCTCATCATGGCGTTGACCACCTAAATGCTTTTTCAAGTGGATGAATAAGTGGTAGTCACTGAGACCAAGATCTGGGATATACTGAAGGTGATGAAGTTGCTCCCATCCATATGATGCGATGAAATTTTGATTTCGACGAGCCACATGGGGACGACTTTTAACACGCAGCAAAGCAATCTCATTAAGAGTATGTCGCACCTTTCGTTTTGGTTTGCACTACGCAGTTCAGTCAAAGTGCCACAAGTGGTAAGTTATTGTGTCATCCTGAGGCAAAAAGGCCTTAGGGTACGCCTCTTGCCTATACCATAACATAGTGCACATGTTTTTGTGTGCTGAAATTGTTTGCTTCGGCTTAATTGTTTAGTGATGTTGAATTCCTCCGTTCCATGAATCGCTGTTTTGTTTCCGATGTCACACGAGTCACATGTCCCCACACTTCATTAATCTACGGATAAATTTCGGCAGCTTTCACAGTTTTCGTTTTTCACAATCGGTGGCATTTTCAGTTACCAGACATATTTTAAAAGAGCACAAACAAACGTAAACACGGACGAACACTTCCATGCTGTCATCTGTGACTAGTCAACATATATGGGTACTAAATGCGCCTGCGAGGAATGGTGATAATAGAGCTACAGCTGCCACATTTTAAAACGGTGTTTGCTTAAAAAAAGAGTCTAGTTAATAAGTCTAAAATACTAAGGCTGATAAAGCATAAGTAGGTTCGACTTTCATAAAATTGCTCGTTAGTTTGATAATACAAGGAGAATCTACAGATATTCTGCTATTCCATTATCAAATTTAATAGTAGGTAATTTAATTACTTCCAACTTCGAATGAAGAACTAATATTGACAAAATGTGCCATGTATGACGCCTTTCCTAGAGTGAATTGAAGCGTTGCATAAAAATAGATTTTTCATATTAACAATTGTATGCTGAAATCTATTTTCCTTAAAATAATACAAAACATCATAATTTTTAAACGACATTATAATGATTTTAAAGCCAACGTTAACAATAAACACGTTGAATGAGTTCGGTTCAATTCAGTTTAATATTTTTCAGCTAGTAAATTAGTTATAAAGCTTGTATAAAATAATGTTTGAGAAACTTTTAAATGTATTAGCCATCCAAAGGGCTATTGTTACAGTTGGATCTCTTTTGGCGTACCAGATAACTTTTCAATTTTTTATCGTTCGCTTCAATTTTAATTACATTTAGCTTAAAATATTCAATTCATAATTTATCACTTTCTTAATTTTTAATTACATGTAAATAATATTCACTTTAATAATTTATCATATGCTTCAATTTTAATTACATGTAGCTTAAATATCTTCAATTTAATAATTTATCGTTTCCTTCAATTTTAATTTGGGAAAAACTAACTGTTGTCCATTTCTCGATATTTCATCGTTTACTTTAATTTTTACATTTAATTGAGTAATTTAATAAAAAAATTTTAAAAAAAAGGCGCACCTTGAGCGGCTTAATCTCTGCAAAACTTTGCATAGAACTTTTTTTAAAATTTTTCTTTTTATTTTAATGCACCTTCAAATTTTTTTTTTTTTTCTATTATTATTTTTCAGTTCTTTTCTTGTTTATCAAACATAAAGTTTATCCCAAAAGGATCGGTCTTTCTTTTTTGAAATAGACTTATTAGATTTAAATAGATTTAAAAGGAAGAAGTATTTTTCCTGACAATTTTTAATATTTTAAGAAACTCCACTCACAAGATTTTTTACTTATATTTTTATATTAAAAGTGAAATTTGATGGAGATGTTGTCAAATACCACTAGCTTTCAAATAAAACGGCAAAATGTGAGAATAAATTTCGTATAAATACTGGTTTTTCGTAGTTATAAAGCCGCGGGTCAGATCAACCATTCATATCACAGTTCAAGAAAAGTAATAAAGAGCATCAGATGAAGTAGTAATAAAAAAAACAACGAAAATGGGGGAAATTCCATTTCATATTGATCGTATTCTCTCGCTATACGTATAAATCTATAAAAATTTATTTCATGGGTATTTTTTTAGCTCGCTGCTATCTATTGACTAAATGTTTTCTAATCATAAAAAAGGTATATTCTTCTTCAAAAATATTGTGTAAAAATAGGTATAAAGCTTTATTGTTTAATTTAAGCAAGCCATGACTTCTTGGATAATATGATATTAAGAGTTTCAAACTATAAATAGCACCCATTATGGGAAATACGTTGGTGTAAATTCAAAAATCAGCTGCATGTAACATAATTAACACATTCAAGCCACTGAAAAACTAGAGAGTTGGAAAAGTTATAACTTGTTCATTTTCAATATTTTTTGTTGGTTACAGAATATCCCATTAGAGATTAAAATGTCTACTTATGAAATTCAGTAACCAATAAAGTTTGGGACTTGTTTAGAAACATGACCTCTTTGGAAGATGTGGCTGTAGCGCAGGGGGGAGCTCACAGCCGGGGCTGTTTCTATTGAATCGTGGGTTAAAGTGTTGATTCCCCTAAATACCCACTATATAATGGAATAAATGCACTTTAAATATGTTAATACTTCAAATCCTCCCATGGCTGTGGTGGGGAATTTTGGAGAGAGGAAGCCAGCTCTCAGTTGATCGAGTTTGAATATTACCAGGCCCGTCGCCAATATCCCTCACATTGCTTTTAAGCTCATCGTTACAAAGCAATCAATCAATGATTAATCAATATCGCTAGGAGATACTCTAACTTTAAAATATTACCAGTATTTGCTCTTGAATTTGAGTTCCATGCCCTTTTACTGAAAAAGAACTCTAATAATCGGAAAAGTTTTCGATTAAACAAAGAAGAATAATTCCAACTAACTGAGAGAGCTCATAGTTTTATTTTACTCTAGTTATTGTTTTGGAACAATTTTTGGACCTGGCGTATATCTTAGACGTTATTTTAACTAAATATTTTTTTCCTTCTCATTTTCAACTCACTCTCGTTACGTATATATATAAATATGTGTGCATGTGTGTGTGTGTGTGAGAGAGAGAGAGAGAGAGAGAGAGAGTTTGTGTGAGTGTGAGTGTTCTGTAATTTCTCTCTCTGTGTGTAAAGCCTGATACAATATTAAATATATAATACTATATTCTTTTGCTTTTTTCGCGAGTTGATTTTCTACAGTTTTTCAATTTATATTTCTCTGTGATAATTTTGATAGTTGTCAAGTTAAGTTTTCGATTTATTTACTTTATTATCAAAATTTCTAAAATGTAGAATGGTTTCCTTCAATAGTTAAATTTTTATATTATTTTTCATTCGTTTTTCTTAGTTCTGTAATATTTTATTTGTATATTTTTATAGATTGGTGTGTAATTACACAAAAATATCGAATTATATATATATATATATATATATATATATATATATATATCGTAGAAGTTGTGACAGCGCCACCCGTCGTGATATTTGAAAAGTTTGGTAACTGGAATGGAAATGCTCAATGATTTTTACACATTGCTGTGCATTATGGATACACGTTTTCATCAAAGGGAAGTTCTGTAACTAACGAACACAGAAAAGAAAAAAGATTTAAAATGAACATAATTATGATTTTTTCAAGGCCTTCAGTCTTTTAATAGTGGGGGGAAGACGCTCAGTATAAAACACGTTATCTTACGTTTAATAAGGGTACAACTTCGTTGTTTACATTGTTACAAAATTTATTGTCCAAGAAACGCTTGTTTTTTCTAATAAAAAGTCTACTTACTCATATATATCAAATATATGATAAAAGTTGTCAACTTAATTCTCAAATATCTTAATACTAATTTTTAGCCTGCACAAATCATAAAATTTCATAACAAGAAACAGTTTCGAATTTTGTGTAGAGAAATTTATATTACAATCCATTATGATATATTTAGAATGATACCGTATGTTTTTAACAAACTCTTTATTCAATATAGAAACACATAAGAGTATAACAATTTTAATGTTAATAATTCATAAAGGGGGTGTATAAGTCAGGGGGTGAGGGTTTTATAAGTCATAAGTTAGCATATACATATAAGGTATTTTATTGTTTGTTATAAATTTTAATGAAAGAAACAGATAGTATTAAATTAAAACAAAATATATCTAATCATAAATCTTCAAATCACTAATTTTACTTTGTCTTCTAATTTTGACTGCGTGTGACCCCTTTGAATTCTGTAACATAATATCATCAATTCCAAGGGGAAAAAAATATCTACACTTATTGAATAAATTACATTGTTATATATGCGGGGCGTTATTATGAAATAAAGTTGTAATTTTTTTTTCTACGATAAATCGAGTACATATCGTCATAAATCAAGATTGAGAATTTATGCATCTGTTCTATTTTTTATTTTTGAAAACAACATAACGTTTAATCGAAGACAACGTAATTTTCGAAACAAAAGTTTGCAAACAAACATCTATATAAAAACAGAACTTTGAATCATATGCTCCGAAGTGATTTGTAAACCAAACTATTACTTCAGAATATGACAAGGAATTCCACGAGAGACATTGGTTGTACTTAAAATTTTACAACCTTATGTCACGCACATTCGGAAAAGTAGATTCAAAAAAAGCAGAGTACTTAAATTTATTCTCAACAACATTTTTTTTGCGTGCTTTCTCTTCCGAATTAAATATTTGTTGCTTTCCACAAAATGTTTGCAGAACTAATGCATTCAAAACAATCTGCATTACTAAAATAGTAAAAAAATACAAAATCTGAAAATATATGTTGAAAAATGTACTCAATGTTACAAAACATTAATTATTTTTAAATTATAAGGTACTTATTATTTTATAATAATATTTTAAGGATTTGTTTCTTATAAAACAAAATAAAAAAAATAAGGGAATTATAAATATTTTGAATCAATTTTCTTTTGCTGTGGACAGTAGTGTTAAAATTGTTTATAATCTTTTTATCAACAAGAAAATAGCTAAAAGATTGTTTTGATTAAGTTATCTAAATATGTCTCTAAACCTTTCTAGTGATACTTAATTAAAGTCTCAGTTTCAGACTGGATTCACAATAAAAAAGTACCTTATTAAAATTTAATCTCGAATGAGTTATCAATTTTCAATGTGTTATAATTCGCTTAAATAACTGCAATACTACATTTTTTGGTCTAAATAGTTATACTTGGTCTTCTTTCCTAACGGTATACTTTTTTGGCTATCATTAGCTTTAGAAAACAAAAAAATACGTTATTTCGTTTTAATAATTCGGGATCTAAAGCTCAATGCATTCCTAAAATTATTTTTAATCAATGGAAATCGACAAACTCAAAGCGTGCAATTCCGAAAAGTTAATGATTGTTTAAAAGTAATGATTTCAAAGTTAATGCAGAACAAGTTTAAGAAACACAGAAAATGAAATGTAAAGAAATGCAAAAAATATATACCAATGTAATAAAGTCGGTAGTATATTATTGCATATTTATGTAGTTTCCATTTAAGAAAATGTATGCATGTATAGCGGTGGTGAGGAAGTCTTAAGATTTATATTGATAATATAGATTCCCCTACTAATACTTTTTACAGATTTTCTGATAAATATTGCTATTAATGTTGCTATATTTTTGTTATTAAATTTAAAATAAAATATTAAAAAGCCTCCAAATATTTTTAGAAAAAAAAAGTCTACATAATTTTTATTTCTTGTTACTATCTATTTTAAATCATATTACATTTAAATTACACTTATGAAGTCATATTTTGTTATAATTTACAATAAATATCCATGTACCACTAACAGAAATTTTTTAATGATTGAAACCTACTTTTCTCATCTGAACGCAAAATGTTTGAAGTATAACATAACCAAGTAATATAATTTTTATGTTTTGAATGTTTAAAATTATTTACTCTATGTGTAAATGCTTATTTTTTTCCAATTTAATATTAATATACTAACGAAGCAATAGCTCTATTCTTATGTTTTCAAAAGGCATATTTTATTAAATTTCATAAATTTTAGGAAAATGTAACAGAAATGCTTACATTTGTGTGATATACTTAACTAACATTTGAGAAGTGAAAATATTTAACTATACATACATACACACATGCATACATATTTATGTGTGTGTGTGTGTGTGTGTGTGTGTGTGTGTGTGTGTGTGTGTGTGTGTGTGTGTACTGCATTAATGTAACGTACTTAGTCAAACTCACACAATTTAGAAAACTGAGTGGAAATAAATATGAATGTGATCACTTTTATTAAAATGTATTAAAGAAATTTTCATAATTGATCAAAATTTTATGATTCATCTTTTATACATAAAATTTCTGAGTGTTATGTTTAATTTTTCTTTCGTAGTAATGCATTGTAACAATCACAAAATTAAGAGAGGAACAAAAACAATCGATCGTATATCAAAATCGTAAAATATTATCAAAATTATTATCAAAGTAATTGGAAAAGATATAACGCCCTGTTTCTTATCGACAAGAATGCATGAAAAAATGTATATATTCAAATTTTATTTTATTTCAGGAACGGAAACTTAATGATAGATTTAAAAAAAATTATTCAATTCTCTTAAATAATTCTAGATTTATTAGCAATTTCAGTGGGAAAGTCAAGCCCTTTTTTTTCCTTGATATTCGCAAATACTGAGACCATTTTCATCGCACTTAATTCCAACAAAATGTCAATTTCATCCCATTTATGTTCAATTATTTAACCATTCTAGATTCACTGGTCTGAAAAAGCTTTTAACGTATTGAAGAAAAAATTATTTTTACCGTAGTTGATAGTTCCTGCGGTAGTTGATAGCTTACCTAAAGCATCATCAGAATTTAGATGGGAAGAAAAGCGTTTAAATGTATGAATAAAGAAAAAAAATTTCAAAATAATCTACTAACAAGTGTTAAGCTCCTTTTTATTCTCTAACATTGCTTACTGAATTCAATGCAAGAGTAAGAAATAGTTAAACCTCCGTCAAAATAATTCCCGACAGATTTTATGATGTGTTATTATTCGTATACAATGCAAATGATTTTTCATTTTAATTATTTATAGATGAGGCAGGCGTTATTTATTGGAAATGAATAACATTACAATTTTTTTTTATTTTATTTTTTGCTTATGGTATTAATTTTTTGTTTGCTTGGATATTTATTTTAATATATTTATTTTAAGTAGTTATTCTAAAAGTTGAATAAAGTGATGCAGTATAGAAGTTTCAATTATTTTTTAAACAGCATCAACAAAGATTATTATCCAATCAAAATACAAGTTGAAATAATTTGATGGATAGATCATTATGTAATATGTGTATACTTCCATCTAAATAGATAGCAGATTTTTCTACAAATATTCATATGCATTTCATCTTAATAATTTAAGCTTTAAAAAGAAACAAATCAATGTAATATGTTAGATCCAAATGACCATAAAAATGTATAGTATTATTTTATTTATAGCTCATTTTTTAAATCATTTTTTTATATTTAATATTTCAAAATCATGTATTCAATTTTCCAGACTAAAAATATGCATTAATCGTACATTTTTCTTATAATGACATGATAATTTGTATTTCACACAACAAAAATTGTGAAAATGTTGCTTATTCATGTATTGAACGAAATTTGAAACTTAGGCGTATCATTTATTTTTGAATTTTTAAGAAGCTCCGGCTGCTTCTTTTTTTAAAAAAATTCATGTAAAAATGAAGTACAAGAAAAATTCTTTAAGAATTGAGGACTTCAAAGCAAAATTTTTTTAACATCACTTTTTGTATTTTTAACTATAAATATGAAATAATCACACGATTTCCTCATATTTAATGTAGTAATTTGGTGACTCATATTTTAACTATCATTTTTTTAATTATTTTAAATCACATTTTAACTATCGTTAACTGGGAAACTTTAGATATTTTTTTTTGTTATTTTATACTAGCAAATTATTGAAACCCACTGAATATATTTAGGGCTAAATTACTTTATTATATTTTGGATAAAATATCTAAGCAGAAACATAGTTTTCCTGAAGTGTTATTTTTCTTCTGTTTAGTTTATTTTGAATACGATGAGCAATAATGACAATTTTCATTTTAATTTACAATATAAATATAAAGTTAAACTTAATTGTTGTAAAAAGTTTTGGGAAAAAAGAATTTTTAATCATCATGTTTATCACAATATATTACATGACTAATTTTTCGACTTTCTTAAAGATAGTCTTTCTAAAAAAAAAAAAAACGATGCAAAATGCAAAAAAAAAAAAAAAAAAAATTAACAGTACTAAATCTAGTATGATAGCAGCGGAATCGTTCTTAGTACTTAAATCCTGAAGAACTAGATATATTTAGAGAAAACTAGAGCATTTGTATGATTTTTGACTTGATCTGTTATATTTTGTTCTAAAAATATAAATGAGAAACTTTTCACGGTAACATCCAAAAATTATTTTGGAACTTTTTGTTTCCCTTTAAAATTATGAATATTGGTCTCCCATTTATTCTACTATGATTTTAAGTTTAAAAAATTACTTAATTGAAATTGATACAAATTAACATTTTTTTTGTTCCAAAAATTATTTTTGTTTGTTGCCACATTGTATATTTTTAAAAAAAATTTCTAATATTATTGCACAAGATAATTTAAATTCAATTAAAAATCTGAAGCTTTATTTATTTATTTTCATTTCTAAGCAAAAACTATTCAACAATAAAAGAAGGAATAAAATCCTTATTAAAAGTCCAAAAATTCAAATCATGTGAATAAAACTTACCTTGGCACTGATATCCTTGTTTTCCGAAGCCCCTAGAAAAAATTTCAAGTAATTAACAACAATCGTGTGAATTGAAATAAAAAGCATTCATTAAAAAATCCTTATATCATTCATTGTAATGAAAATACGACATTTTACTATGAGCATTAAACAGTTAATTAAAACGAATGAATGATTTACAATGTTTGTATCTTGATTGATCTAAAGTATCATAAAAAAAATTTTCAATATTTATTCTGGACAGGATTTTAGAAATAATTTTTATGTTTATGAATTAATTTCTATTTCGCGAATTTTTATAATCTCACCATGTCATATTTCAAATAGCTCTTCGAAAGTGTTGAAGCTAAAACTTAGTAAAAATTGTGTTTTATTTATATTATAATCTGATTATTTTATTTTTAAGCAATTCAATTGAGCCTGATATGTCTTTTTTTTTAAAAAAAAAAAAAAAAAAAAAATCGTCTGTCTATATTTACAAATGAAAACTTCTTTCTAATTGGTCCTGTAATACGCATATAGAACTTGTTAAGCTATTTATGATTTATTGATGCAGCACAAATTTATTTTTGCTTATTTATGAAAGTTTAATTAAATGAATATAGAAATGTTGATTGCCCTTTTTAAAAATCTTAATACTAAAAATTATTATTGCAGAATTATTTTATTCTAATATGTTTTGCACGATAAATAAAAACATTAATAAATAGTATTAAAAGCAGAACCTCATTAATGATATTTTAAAAGACCTTGCACGAAAAGTGAGAAATTCTCTCTTGTTTTAGCGGTTCATTTCGAATATACTTTTTTGCTTTCGATTCTACTTCTTCGATGCAACCCATATTTATTTCCCAAAATTATTTACTTAAATACAATAAGAACGGAAGTTCGATGCATTTTCTAGTTTTACACATAATAGTCCTCGTAGATGTATTCGGGTGGAGAGATTTAAAGTTGTGCAAGAGAGAAATTGATTGCACTTCCACTTATAGTGAAGATATCAATCAACATTAAATCTGAAGCAAATTTAACTTTTATCAGGACTTAAGCTTAGGGTAATTAATTTTTTTTTCAAAAAAAGTACCAGGATAAGTTTTAATTAAATCGGTCGTTTTGAGAAGTCATTTTCAATTTTTTCCCCTAACTCTTTAATTTTTTTATGGATTCGTAGTCTTTTAACATCAGATCGTGTATTTCATTTGAATATATTTCCTCCGTTGAGGATCTCCTAAATGATTCTCATACCAGAGTTCATTTTCAAATAAGTCCTCCAGGAGGATTTAGCTGTGATATTTCTTTTTTATCAAAGATATCATAAAAATGAATGCTTTTACAAGCTAAATAGGACTTCATATTTCACAAACCTAAGTTCATTTTTGGAAAACTAGTCAGCTCAGTATAGGAATCATATTTTTCTTGAGAATTCTGTAGTACCATAAAAAATTATGTAGGCATTTTTACATCATATGCGTCCCCTTTAATTATATAAAATTATTGGTTTAAGATTTCTGGAAATATTATGGAAATAATTTTTATTTATTTATTTATTAATTTTTGCTTCTCCTGTAAACTTTATGTAAGAGGTAAAATGACCCTTTCTCAAAATGACTGATTCAGTTACATTGAAGGATTTCCAAATTATGTGGCTATAGCTCCAATACTTTTCGAACAAACATCTCACTCAACTGATAATCAAAAATAAATTTAATAAATAATAAATAAATTTAATAAATAATAAATAAATTTAATAAATAATAAATAAATTTAATAAATAATAAATAAATTTAATAAATAATAAATTTGAAGGTTGCAATTTTTATGAACTATTGTATAATAGTTTATCATTATTAGTTATTTCATGACATTTTCGCTGATTCTTTATACATGCGAGTTTTTTAAACTGAGTCGGAGCAAGTACTCTTTTTTTTTTAACATGATTTATAAATTTATTTTTTCTAAATATTCATTTGCCATAGAATGTAAAGGTGATGCTTGTAATAAAAGTATTTGCAAAAAGGTTTACATGCTTTATTAGAATTCGAATTTTCATAAAATTAACGTACAACGTGCAACCATTTGAAGCGTTCTTCCTTTCAACTATTCTTATGGACATTTCCTGAACATTACTTCATTCAAACAACTCAGTTTATAATGATATAAATCAAAGTTTATACATAAATTTAAGAGTAGTAAGAAAGATGAAGGAAGAGGAGAGATAGAATATTATAATAATAAGATCATAGTAATAAAAAAAGGTATTGGTGTGATGTGCACGGAATTATTCTAGTTAATAAGTAATTAAGCTCATTTTTCGATATATTACATTAACTGTTGGTACTAGATACATTAAACTACTTGTGAGCATTCTCCTCCCTGTTAGAAAAGGAACTTTGGATATAATTGACTATATTAATTACTTTGTATTTTCTTGAACTTAAATTGAACTTCAGATCTTGTGATCAGAATAATAGTTAAGATGGCAGATGAGACAGGTAATAGGAAGACGTCATAAGTGAATAATTCATTCTTAGGGGGAAAATTTGTTTTCATTTCTAGAGAGTTTTTATATTCAAATGCAACAAGAATGGTTTCTTAAAGCTTTTAATAAAAGCTGCTAGTATAATTAATATTTATTATTACGTAATTGTGCATTCGTCATCAATACTGAAGCTATGTTTGTGAAACTATGTAGCAACCATACTATGTAACAACTATTTCACGATATCATGTCAAGCAAAAAAAAGATCTAGTGAACAGTCATTCCATATATACATCATCCTTTCGTATATTAGTTTTCTTTTTCCTACATCATTGCTCAGGTAATCTATATCATACAAATCTATTGATGCAGTATCTATTTTTGAATTAACTTGAGGTTTAATTTGCAATACATCATAACATTTTATAGGTTATCCCTGCATTAAGTTAATATAAGTCCGAGTCTGAGTTGCACGAAACCAGAGACTAATGTAAGAAATTAGAGCTGGGCTCCAAAAATTAGAAAAATATATTACTCGTATTATCTTTCTATTATTAGGAGAAACATGTTCATTAAAACAATTTTAAGCAAAAAATATGACATTTTAACCGCATTCTGTTGTCGTTAATGATATGACATTTGAAATAAGAATTTTAAACCACTATTGCTGCTACAGCGACAGACTTGCTTTGCTTATTTGCAAGCTTTTATATAAACTGATGCGTGTGTTCATTGCTGCAATTTCTTTTAACATGAAGGGAGAAAGTGTAAAATTAGTGAATTTTAGGATAGTGACCCCGGAAAGTCCCACATGCATATGGGTGATTGTTTCCAAAAATATCATACTTTTGCAAGTTACAAACCATAAATCTTTCATTTTTTTGAAGACATTTGAACTTGTTTTACATGTTGTAGTTAAGGAATAAATATTTTTTTAATGCAGCATCCGTATTTTTTATATTAAATATTCACACTTATAACTAATATAGTGCTGGTATTGTTAGTGTGTTATATGTGTTGTTTGTGGCTAGAGTACAAAGGGTTAAAATCCGTTGAGGACGACATACTTTATTTTAACACGCTTACTAACTCTTAATTTTAAGCTTTTCATAAACTTAGTTGATTTTATAGCTCATAAAATCAACATACAGAGATGTACTACCAATGCCCCACGACAGGTATAAATAATATGTATCATGTTCTCTCGGTGTACATGTCGTTAAATAAATAAATTGTACATGGAGTTGTTAATTCTCATCACTACTAAGACAACATTAAATGATGAAGTTTTCGTTTTGGCAAGATATACTCATCATCATCTTTCTTCAGAATTAACTTGATTTCTGTGCTTTAATTTTCGCAAGAACTCTGTTATTTTAGACGATTCGGGGTTTCCCTAATTTCGAATTTTGTTCATATGAACTTACAGCATTAAAGAGTTTGCACAAACCTTTATTTGAACGGAATAGTATTTCAGGATGTCGTGTTTTATTAGGGTTTTCCCCAATTTCTCCCCCGATTTATAGAAGATGATATATGTTTGTATAAATTTTAATTAATTGAAATCCAGCAAATATTTGAAAAAGTCTCGATATTTGCTTATTTTTAAAAGAATTCGCTTAGTAATCCATAAAAAGCCTAAACAGCCTTGAAAAAATTGTGTGACGTTATCATACTCATAAATTGACATAATGTTTCTATTTTTATATTTATACAATTTTTAATTTATAGTAG
The DNA here is from genome assembly GCA_019974015.1 of Nephila pilipes. Lineage (NCBI taxonomy): Eukaryota > Metazoa > Arthropoda > Arachnida > Araneae > Nephilidae > Nephila > Nephila pilipes. Next base: position 77,048 of record BMAW01071619.1, read on the forward strand.
CTTGTATATTATAACACATGGATCAATACGTCCCAAGACTAACATTGAAAACAACATTTTTTTGCAAATTTTTTTTTATTCATCAACATAACACCTTTTGTTAATCACCTTTTAGGGTGATACAATCGTTCCAACGCTTTTCCAAATCTTTTTTTTTTTTTTTTTTTTTTTCTTTTTCTTTTTCTTTTTTTTTCGCAAGAAATCTTTTTTGTGGCGAGTAAATAGCGATAAACAGCTTTCTGAATCATCGACTCGTTGCTGTTTTTGTTCCATCGAAAGCAATCGCGGCACCCACTTGGAAAAAACCTTTTTCAGTAAATACACTTCCATATGATATCTGTGTCATCTCAGCAATCTCACGGAGCTTCACTTTACGATCTTTCATTATAATTTTTGTCACTTCTCTCACATTTTCCGGTGTAACGGCTTCTACCCGAGCGTTCCGCGTCATTTGTGTCGGTACGACCACGTTTAAACTCAGCAAACTACCGACAAATCATTGCTTTTGATGGACAAGAGTCCGGGTAACATTTTTCAATCCATTGTTTCGCTTGCATGGTGTTTTTACCCATTAAAAAAAAATGTTTTATCAGAACACGAAACTCGGTTTTTTCCATTTTTTAAGCAAACTACAAAACGACTTTACTCCAAACTCGATAACTCAGCTGTTTCTGGTCCGATCGACTTAAAATTTTGACACGTTTCAAGCAAAGGTTCGTACTCTAGAAAGACCTGGTTACTGGTTAACTACGAGCGCCATCTCTGGGTTAGTCTTGGGAGTTATTGATTGATGTGTTATATGTAACTTTCAATTCATAAAAACAAAGGAGTTAAGAGAAAAATTTACCATATTTGAGTTTTTTAAATGATTTTTAGCAATCTATAAGTAAGCTTGATAATTCTAAAAATAGAATTCTTCTCGCCATAATAATGTGTGTTCCTTAATTTGACTATGGTAGAGTTTATCAAACTATAATCTGCTTTTCTTAAATTTTCTTTTAAATATATCTTACGAAAGATGCGTGATAATTATGTTTTCAAAAATGATAATAGTTTTAAACAATTAATTCTACATTGACAGAAAATTTTGAAGAGCATTGCTGGAATAATCTCATTACCTTTCTCATATCTTAAGAATGTGCCCGTTCACAAACACAAAGATTTTATATAAGGTTATCTATTACGCAGAAAAATATTATTCTTGATCAAAACATCTTGAGATTTTTAGGATATATCTTAAAGAGGAAATTTCAGAAAATTTTTGATTTTGACCAGGAATTTCAGTTGAAAATTATTTTATCAAATACTGGAACATTCAATGAGACAAAGAGAGAGAATTTTCACTAAAATCATTTTCAAGAACTCAATTTTAAAATAAATAATGAATAATTATTCTATAAATTTGCTGGATTACAATCTCCAATAAAATTAAATTTTGAAACATATTTTGCATATTCAATAAGTGTACTTGATTTCATAATTTAATAATCCTACAAGTGACCCAAACATAAAATAAATATTTTTTACAGTTCACTAATAGAGATTTTGTGTCATTTTTAATTTATGAATTAACTAATTCATTTTATTTAGAGATCTTTCAGATTCAAATTTTAGAGACTAATTCATTAATTTGAAGATCAAATATTTTTACAATACACTAACCTTTTCAAATTTTGAATTTTACTTATTAAATGGCCTAATGCTTTAAATTAAATGTTTTTCAGATGAAAATATTAACTTAAAAGTTACAGAAGCAATAGAAAATTTAAATCACGTACAAAATAATTTTAACAATTAATATGCATTAGAACTGCAGAAGAAATTACTCGAGGTACAATCTTTTAATAAATAAACGTATTTCAAACGTTGAATAGATTCTTTTCAAGATTAGTAGTTTTTTATAGATTATACTCTTATTATTTTTCTTATATTGTCCTGAAAATCGTTTTAGTGACTTAATATTTAACAACTTTTTCCAGCATTGTACTGAGTTTGATAGTTTTATATCATAGCAAGCATCTTGCTTGTAAAATTTCCATAAGAGTGTAACGAAATTTTTGAGCTGAAAAGTCATGAATTTTATACTGTCGAAAATAGACAGTAGAGTTATTAAAACTCTTCAAAGTACTGAACATTTTTCTCATGACAATGGCTTTTTAACCTTAAGTGGGATTATTTATCATTCTTAATTATAAACTTTGCTATCAATATCTTTTTTATTGATGTCTTAAATAAAAATATATATTATAAAACTAAGTATAGTAGAATATATTTAAAACATAAAATAAAATTTAAAGAAAGAATTATTAATATTTCGGTTATATACTTCAAAAAGCTAAGCTAAGCAAAAAGGATTAACACTTAAAACATTCAAAGCAGGAAGAGTATTTGTGAATACAAATCCAATATAAACTTTTTATGTATCACGATTGGCAACAGCTTAAAAGCCGTCTGCTGAAATCGAATACCCGGCTTTGCGCTCGAAGTCTGAGCATTTATATGGTTTTGTAGCGGATGTATAGCGGAAAAATTTTTAAAAGGATAAATTAGGGAGATTAAAGAAGAGGAAGCCATATTTCACACACACACAGAGCTTTCTCGATCGATACGTAAATAGTGAATTTAACTCGACCTTCTTTTAACCCCTGCACGTACTGATCTGTAATTTCTACCGACAGGTAGATGAACGTGATTAACCAATGAAGAAAGACAAATAATTCGAATTTGCATTTCTGTAATTTAGGCTGTGGAAACTGTTTGGCACAGTTTGGGTTCTATGAAGTCTGTAATTATATTTACATTACATATTGTTCTTTTTAATAGAAGGCCTAATCGCTTGCTTAAACTTTCACAATCTGTTTGAACTTAAAAATTTTCACAAAACTCATTTTATTTAATTTTATTTATTTAGTAATTGTATAATAAAAATGAGAAATGAAAACTTTTACATTGAAAGTAAGTCTATGTCGGACTTGGTTTCATTTTCTTAAATAAAAACATATTTGATTAATTCAAAAAAAAATTCTAAGAAAATGAATAAATAACATTCAATTATATGTAATCAATTAAATTCTGATATCATTAACATCAATTATTAACATCTTCTACAATCTAATTATTCGAACCGTGTGTTTTAACTCTTTTTTATATGTTCATGATAGCGACAATAAAACTTAAAGTTCGTAAGCAATTCGAAAGTTAATGAGCTGAATAAAGTAGGATTATATCTCTAAATACATTTGTATTACATCAAATAAATATTGAAACAGTCTTAGTAATTATTGTCTACGAATGCGACTTATATTTTAAATTAATTCATAGCTTTATGTTTTATTTTTTAAATTATGGCATAAATATTAAGAACAAAAATATTATTTCGTAAAAATATTTGGCAATGTTAAAACCCCATTACTTTTATTGGTTTTAAAATTACAAAAATTTTATTAGAATATGAACAATTAAACTAACTTTCACAAAATCAAGTATTCGAATTATCAAACTTTAAAATTTAAACCAAAATGATAAATAAGAAAAAAAAAGTTTTATTGTATTCCTCTTTTAAAAATTCGAGTACAATAAATAAATTAGAAAAATCTAAATTTTACACTTTATTTTTCGATATATTTTCGAAACCTTTTACCATGAGAAAAGGAAATATTAGTTTTAAAGAAATGTGAATTAACTATTATACTTAATGTATATTATAGAATTTTTACCAATACATAAACCTAAAATAATTCCAATATATTAGCATGTGCCTACATTGCAAAGAGCACCCAGTTTTTTTAAAAAATCTTGAATCAAGCAGAAAAAAATTAAGATATAGGTTATTGCTGCTGCATCAGTACGGCCAATCTCACACATTATTTTGATATCATTAAAATATGTTTCCTTAAGATAACCAAGCCAGTATATACTTTCAATTTTTAGAGATGCATCAAAGCTCTGCAAACTCATTCGATTTCAGCTGTTACATTTGTATCATTCTAGCGAAATCTCTTTTTGAATGAACATCAGCGAAAGCAAGCCAGCGGCGCTTCGATCGATTTTTAATACATCGACTTTATGAATGACTCAAGATGATGCCATTCAAATCTAACGTTTATTTTAAAGTACACGTATTGAAACCAAATGGCATTTTTAAATTCTTATCTGAAATTAAAAGTTGAAAAGGATATATATCTCTCATCAAAAATACTAATAACAAATGGTGATTAATATAAAATGGCTATTTCTGGAACAGGAAGAGAAGTTTCCTGACTTTTGACTCATATATGAACTTCTGAAAGAATTCAAGCTTTGCAGGCAAAAACCATTCTATTTTCTATTATACGCTTTTCCTTATGTTCGATTTATTGACAGAATTAAGATACCGATTACAATTAGAATTTAAAAAAAATTGAAGATAATAATTTATTGTGTTGTTACCAATCTATATAATTTGCTTGGAATATCATCTTAGTTTTTCATTTATAATGCAATCAGAATTGGAATGTACTTCTGAGCTCAAATGATATTTTAGTAATCTAAGGCTGGAAAGAGATAGAGAATTTCGATTTTGAAAATGCATGAATTTTGTTTTATAGCAAAAAATTAGAATTTCGAACTATTATATATATTTCAAGTCCTTTAAATGCATCTTATATAACTTAATATTTGGTTCTTATATATAATTTATTCAGACTTCAAGTGTAAGAAATATTCCTCATATTCCTGAAGTAGATTACATTTAATCAGAAAATGGATAATATATAAACATATCTCTCATGAATTAAATTTATATTTAAGGCTCTATAATTTCAATTCTTTTTCGATCATTAATTTCTATACTTTAAATTTTTTGAATTAAATTACATTTTTTTATTTGTTGTAAAAGTAATGATATATTCGTTTGACATCGTTATTAAAGAAAAAACAGCCATTCAAGAAGACATTAGACTGCACGTTTTAATAAGGTTATAATACATCCAAGTAGAGCCAAAAATGTTCATTTTATAATAAGCTTTAAAGATTTGTTATTATGTTATATATTTTATTAACAGCTTCAATCTACAACTGTGCAATTCTACATGTCATTTATATTTAATCATAAAACCATTTAATAATGGAGCAACTATTTTCACATAAATTTAGTGATCAACATTTAGTTAATAAAAGTACTTTTAACTTATTTTAAAAATTTTAACATTTATAACCATCACTTTCTGAAAAGTATAAATCCGAGGTATTTAAAAGGGCTCCGAAAACTGAGTATACACTTTTCACTCTTATTCTGAAAGGCCTTAAACAACATTAATAAGTAGACATTTAAGTTTAATGTTTACAGGAGCGATAAAATGCTTTTTTTATAAGGTGTATTAGGTTAAGAAACAAAAATGAAGATTTGATAATATTTTAGTTAGCAACTCATATATATATTTATATTAGGTCTACCATAAAGTTCTGTATATTTGTGAAGTGAGAGAAAATAATACATTTTTAATACATTTAATAATATTTATTGTACAATTATATTTTTCTTCATTATTTATGAACTCTTGCCACTGTGATGGTAATTTGTAAATACCGTTTTCGAAGAATGCCTTGTCTTTGGAGGCGAAGAATTCAAATAGTGCTAGGTTGACATATGCTTCAGGTATAAATTTCTTTCATTTCAAAAACTTTTTCAAAGAGATAAGCAAGTGATTATTAGAGGGTGCTTATTCTTAGGAATATAGTGGATATGACAGAAATTCCCAGCCTAGCTCTGTGATTTTTTGACGAATCGCCAAGGCTTCATGTAGTTTAGCATTATCATGATGCAATACAATGTGCTTCATATTGAACATCTCTGCTCTCTTTTTTTTTGAGAGCTATGTATAAAACATCCTTTTGCTGATGGCATCTACACGTTTTGAGCTTTTTATTAGATTTCAAAAGTTCGAAATGTATTGGTTCTTGGACGTCCTACCACATGCACAGCATTCTCTTATTCTGCGTGCGACTACTAGTTAAACAAGTGATGTCAACAGAAAAGCTATTCAGATTATTTATGTTTGTAATTTATTTAGGTTCCAAAAGGTAAGTATTTTTAGGAACCAAATTTTTAATCAAGACCCCCCCCCCTCGTCAATGGTGTCCCGCTTTTCGAATGTTAAAATCTGGTCATCTTATAATAAAAATTATATATCCGTAAAAATTATATTTAATTGTACAAGAATTATTTCGTAATGAATCAGTATATATTGAGCTTCCTTGAGATACCAATATTTAATTGTCAGAAGAAAATGCGTATGAAGTTCAACACAATCACGGATGAGTACGAAAAATTATCCGGAAGTAAAAAACATGTGTCGAAATTGCAAATAAATCTGAGAAGGGGGTGAGGGGAGAGACCATCAATTCGAAGACAAACATCTTTCAAAAAGTAAGAAAAATCCTAAATAAAACACTGTAAAGAATCATTTTACCGACTTCTACAGCAATAGGAAGATGTGTTTCTACAGAAACAATTCTAAAAATACTTTGAGAAGCAAATTATAATGATCACAAAACTAGAAGAAGGCTCTTCAATTCCGAATCAAATAGGGGAAAAGATTAAATTTGCTAAAAATCTTATTTGAAAACCTCAATAATTCTAGAATAACTTTAGATTCAGTGATTAATTCATTTTTTTGAAGTGGTAGTTGATGGTGTGTTTGGTTGAATATTAACTTAGAATACTTTCCCCAATCACCATCCTCGTTGTTAAGTGTGTGGTGTTTTGGTTTTTGTATGGAGTTGTATGTCTGCAAATGGAGTGAGAAAATAAGTTTTATTGACGGAGTCATGCGAAAAAAGAAATACCCGGATATACTGAAGAATGATTTGATGGTCGCGCTGTATGTTTCTGCAAGATAACGACCCAAAGCATGTAGCTAAAATAGTTAATATACGTCTGTTATACAATTGTAAAATGCCATTACATACACCCCCTCATCTCTTGATCATATTATGATAGAAAATTTGTGATTTCAGTCAGAAAAATCTATTTAAAAACATAATATAAGGAGGAAAGAACGCTTTCAAACATTATTACAAGAATAATAGGCAAAAATATCTTGTGAAACTACTGCATAGATTTGAAATAGTTTTCAAATCAATGCACTCATTTTGTAAGGTTCTTTATTGGCGTGGTGTGGAAGTTTGGAGAGGAGGATGCCAATTCAGGTGTCATCCTCGTCACTTGATCGAGGTTCAAAATTACGAGGTCCATCACCAATAGCTCTCGTGTTTCTTCCAGTGCGGCGTAAATGAAACAAATAAATTAATCAATTTAAGGAGCTTTAACTGCAAAAATATAAGCAACGAAATATTAATTTTATGATTTAAAAAAATCTTTAAGGAATTGTATTCTCAATTTTGTGACTGAAATCTATAACTTCAATGTTAAAATTATGGTAATAAAAATAACGACGATTTCACATTTTTTAAGCCTATTTCATATGTATATCATTTATCTAATAAATATCATTCTTAAATAGGTATGTTAAGAATATTGTTTTACGTCACTAAAAGAAACAAGTATGTGTTGAGTACTCAATTTTAGAAGCCACTGTACAATTATTTGTGATTTCATTTCATAAAACATAAAACACTATTATTTACTGAAATTTCATTCGAAAATTCAGCTTTTCAATACTTTCTTTAACTGTTTAATTCTTTATCAAATGAATAATATCCATCGATTACTATTTTCTTACAATAACTCATTTCAAATGCGCATAATAATACGACAATAGCCATTCGTTTTACCTCGAAAAAAAATGTCCACTGACCAGTATTACGCAAATAGATCTTTAAAGCTTTTTTTCTGGTTTTGCTTCGTTTCCAGTGAAGATTTCCACTAGAAATCGATAACTCGAGGACTATTTTTAAGGAAGATCGTTTTCCAATACTTGTTCCATGCTGATTATCAACTGTAAAACGATTTTAGAAAGTTTGAGTTGGGGAAATGTCTTGTAGAATAATTTCATCTAGAACACACATCGTGTGTCATGTTCGAATATTTCATAACTAAAGGATGAAAAGTTTAAAAACTTTTGAGCAATTAGGTAGAGGTTTTGACTATTTTCGGACGAGCTATAATTTTAAGAGTTCGATGTGCGTTGAAAATTTTACGATAATTTGTATTTTGAGGCTTTGATAATGTTGTGCTCGAACTGAAATCAATGAAAAATTGTCTATTATAATCAAAAAGGTAATACTGTTTATTGTCATTTTAAGTATAAAATAATCTGTTTAATATGTTTTATATTAAAATAATATGTTCTAAACCACATTCCAAAGAGTAAAATTGAAATAAATACACTCTAAAGGAAATTTTATATGCGATGCCATTTTAATATGAAAATTTGTTTTTTTTTTGTAAGTTAATTTTCATTACAAAGAACAATAAAATTGAATAAGTCATAATATCACTTTAGTTGCTTACTAAAAATATGAAAAAATAGTTTTTTAAAATATATCTCATTTTTTTAATAAACATGAATTTAGTTTTTTAAAAAAGGGTTCTTATTTAAAAAAAATATTAATACAGTAAATTATTTTCATTATTTCATTGAAAGAGAGTACTTGAAAAATCAAAAAAATTAGATGCCTTTTTAGAAAGAATAATAGTTTTTAAAAAATTGAAAACTTTCAAGATCGGTATGAGGTTATTTTTGTTGTTGCTGTTATAATCGCATCTTAATATATCTGTCAAGAAAATAGGACAAAAATTAGATATTTATCTTTGCGGTAATTTCAAAAATTGAATTGGAAAAATAAGCTGGTTGGCAAATTGTTCATTTCATGCGATAATGAACACAAAAAATTCGTTATAAAAATAAATTAATTGATTTTTTTTTTCGTATTTTTCTAGTTATAATCAGCAAAAAAAATTATATAAAACATTTTTATTATCAAGAGACTTAACTTCATCAATTGCTACTCAGAATTTCACTAGATTCCAAGGAATTATTACTATTCGACAGATTATATTTCATTTCCGTAATTATTTTAATTCAAATTAAAAACTTTAATTTTAAAATCCATCGTTCCTCATTATTTTTAGTAAAATAAAAGGAGAGGAATATAAATTAAAGACATGCGTACCATTTCGAATCCTGAGCAAAAACACAAAAACATATGAAAAAGGATTTTCTTAATTTTTAAATTTGATATACAAAATCTCATATATGTCTAAAATAATGAAGAATACTTTGAATATAAATGTTATCGTCTTGGCTTTTCTTTAAGTGACCTCAGTAGTCTAGTTATGATCGTGAACACGGGCCGGTATTGCTTTCATCGAGTCAAGAGTAAGATCCCTGATTCCACTAAGGACCCCCGCTGATGGACATTAACCCCGGTTGAAGTCCAAAGTCCTCCCATTGACGTAAGGAGGAAGTTTTGAGAGGAAGGTGCCATCTCTGGTGTCATCTTAATTGTTTGACCTTAGTTCGAAATTACGAGATTGATCGTTAATAGTATTCATGTTTCTTTTTAGTGAGACGCTAATAATCATTCATTCGCTTTCCTTTTACTTCAATTAGTATCTTTTAAAGACCCAGTTATGTCTTTAGAGACAATATTCTTGCTTTGAATTCACATTTGAATATAACATTGAGTGGAAATAGTTATTTCATGTCAAGTGATGGTTAAGACATCAGTGGCAGCTTAAATTGAAGACCTTGTGATCCCTGAAACAATTGTATCTTCCAAGAAACAAATATAATATTAACAAATAGTGTTTTGTTTCCCCTATTGCATAACATGAGAATATTATTTCAAAAGTTTTTAATCGTATTCATAGGTATATTGTCATCAAAGAAATACATCATCAAGGTTTGGCAATATCTGTTCTAATTAAGATCTATGTGTTTAAGAGAATGGTTACGTACATGCATGTAAATTGAGTTAGAAAATATTTTAAATACAAATGTAACATTCGCCAAGTCAGAATAAATTTCAAGGGAAGTCAACGTCTCAGAAATCCTACATCTCAAAAGAGAGAGTTAAAAACTTTTTGCTGCTTCCAATATTAAATTATAATTTTATACTTATGGGTATAATTTTTCCTTTGCTTCAGAGAAGGTAATTGCTAACAATCAAATATCTTTGCAGAAACTTTTTAAAGATTCGTGTCACATTTATCTCTCATTTTCGTCCCAATCACGAAAAAGTGCTCTGTAATCACACTATTTATTCTGTGACAAACGTGACTTAAATTAGAAATCTTAGGAATTCTCACAGCTGTAAAAAAAATATCTTCATTCATATCGCGTTCGTGGCAATAAAACACTCGCTTTCGGCAATGAAATATACCAAGTGAAAATGACAGGTTGGGGTTTTCACCAATTAAAATTGAAATACTTGAAGGTATGAAATGTTTAATAATAGTGTTTTAGGATTCTGAAATGTGTTTTTGCCATTGAAACCCCCATTTAATTAAATAGCATAATAATAAATTATTAAATCTTTCATTTGAGTAATTGTTTAGTTAAGAAATTAGATAATTTTTGGAAAATATTTTATTGTGCTTTCATGCTTCATAAAATTTTCAATTCTCAAAAGATTTTGTCTCATTACATATATATAGTTAACTACAGATAAATTTTAGCTACATATTCACTTGTATCCTTTTTAAACACTTTATACACTATTAATTACATTAAATGTATTCTAATAGTAACTAGAACTAGTTTTTGTTCTATATTATACTCTATTCTTTAGCAAAGAATGCTCAAGTTTCATTTCTTTCAAGCTAAATTGTGATATATAACTTGGAATTCATTTCTAAAAGTTTCACTCATTTCATGATTTCACCAATAACTGCTTATAAACAAAAATAATAGTAGAAGAGTAAAACAAAAACATTTATAATTAACTTTTTTATTTCAAAAAACTTAACCCAAAAATTGTTTTTACAGCAAAAAGTTTATTAATAAGCCTTAAAATAAACCCAGTAAGTATTCCACACTAATTAATGAAACTTAGAAAACTTTTATTTTTCTTACTTAATCATTGCATTTATTAAAAAGAAATATATATTCATTGAAAATAGTTGAAAATAAATATATTTCGAAAATTATTACAACTATATTTATGAGTGTAATCTAAATAAATGTTTAACTCATGAGCAAAAAAAAATTATTAATATTCAGTATTCTGTGAATCAAAGGACAAATATGTTGCAAAATATTTTGAAAAAGATTTGAATAGTTTCATAAAACTTGAAGGTCTAAAGTGTGTGTTAGAAAGATATTTATATTCTTAGCCAAGAAAAATGAAATTTCAAAATTACAGCTCATTTTTAGTATTTGTTTACTTTTTAGAGCAGCTTTTAGAGTTCAAGAACACGTTTTAACGCGTAAAACGTCAAAAGAGTTCTTTCATGCCATCCCTGGAACGTTGATTTTATTCCAGCTGGCACACATTCCATTTCGATTGCGAAGAAGAATCAGACTGTTTTATCGCCAGTATTTCTCGTCTCAAGTATGATTACTCTTACGAAACACTGCAGCAAGGCAAACATTCAAACAAAAGGATTAATTTATTCTAATTTTATTTACATTTAGAATAGCTATCTTGTTATATAGAAATTATAAGTTTAAAATATGTTGTAGTTGTAATATAAGGGAGAAAATACTTTTCTTTCTTCCGATTAAGTTGAGAATCTTCATAATTATTTTAAATAGAAAAAAAGTTACTTCATATATATTTTTGTTCTTTATATTTTCACGACTGCGTTTAATTAATCGAAATCATTCACTTTATGAATCTTGCTCGTTATGAAAAATTCAAAATCATTTCCTGATTTTAAATTATCTAATTTTTGTTTCTGAAATCTAGCTGTCTTCTAATAATACCTAATAAAACGTTAAATTAGTTTTAGTATATTCAAGTTTCAGAAAATACTAATTCGTATCTTTGTTCATGCTTGACCGCCATTTTTGACACTCATAAAACTCAAAAAATATTGTAAGATTATTATTCTTTAAATATTTCTGTAAGACTCATTTCTTGTATGAACTTAAATTATGTCTCAGGATTATTATTAGTTTTTACAACAGAAACTCTATAAATAAATAAAATTTAAATAAGAATTATATTTCCGTAAAAGAAATTAGAGTCATCAAATCGTCATTTTTCGAATTATGTGAAACCATTTAATTACAAAAAAATACTTGAGATTATAATCCAATAATTGTTTTTGATGTATTTTAACGAAATATTTCCCTTAACAAAGCATTGATTTGAAAATGAAAATATTTTTTAATTTGTGTAACTAAGTTTCAATCGATATTTTTTGAAATATAATAAAATATTATAAGTAATAACATTTAAGTTACTATCTTATTCTCTAACTAAATTTCGAAAAAAATTTAATTTGCTCAAAATAATTCATTTTTATTATTGTCATTTTTCTTATAAATTATTTGTATCATTTTTATTGCTCGATATTTTATAGAAATGATATTCAAATTAGCTAATTTTTCATGCAATTTTCTGTTATTCGTTCAAATATTTCATTCTAATCTTTAAATCGAACTCATTCATACATTTCATTCTACTCTTTAAATTCAATTCATTCATGCATTTCATTCCTTTCTTCGACCCATTTCATTCTATCCCAGTCAATGAAAATATGTTTCATTATTCACATATTTTTATAGGTTTTGCAAATATGTAAGGGTATTGGTCAATAACTGGATGTTTTTCCCAAAATTATTATTATTATATTCTCAGTATCATTTACATTTCAATCACTTTCTTTTCTCAAATCTTATTTACCTAAGTTTTCAGTTTTCCCTGTGCATTTTTAAATTTTTTGAAAGTCAAAAGCACAAATTATTTAATATTCTATTTTCTTGAGAAATTCTCAAAGAGAAATTACCTATTAATAAGCTCTATTGAAAAAAAAAACGATCAAAAAAGACATTCCTTCACACAATATAATATTCCTCACGATACCTTTCCTCAGTGGATGCTTGTACGCGGAAAGAATGAGGGTGGAGAGACGGGAGGGTGGTCTGACACCCTCCCCTCCTCCCCATTCCTCTCTAACGACCCGTCGAGAACACGCGGAAGAGAACGGAAGAGAGAAGACGGAGCAGGAAAAACTCACCAAATGAAATCCTTACAGTGACTGCAGAAGGTCGGTTGTTTGAAAAATCTGGGTATGAACCGGTGGTCCTTCACACAGATGACATTCTTCTTCTTTAGGGCCCCCTTTCGGGCTCTGGATCGGAAAGCGGAGGGCCCCACGCTATCGTTGTTGTTCCGCATCTCTTCTCCATCGGCCATCTTGCTTTTTCGCCTACCTCCTTAGCTACCCGCGAGCTCCATCCTTTTGGGCGGCGGGCTCACTGCGGAGGCTGTGCGCAGGCGCCGATTTCCTTTGATGCGATTAGAGCTGTTGGACTCCGTCAATGAAGGTGATAAAAAAGGATTAAAATAAAGAGAAAAAAATGGGAAGAGGGGAGAAAGGATTGGGATGAAAAAAATAAAAGAAAAAAAATTGGCTACTTACGAGAAAGAGAATGTCGCGTGTCTTGTGCTTCCGATGGATGGGACAGTTTGTAAATGGTCATAAAAATTCTGATCATTTAGGAACTGAAAATTTTAGACTTTACAGAGATAAGATTAATAGTATATAAATGTTACTTGTTCAGTCTGTTTAAATAGCTTCTTCGAAAATTCAATTCCTATTAATTTTTAAATGATACTTATTTCTGTTCTTTTCAGATATTATTGTGATAAAACTAAGTATATATATATATATATATAATAGTTCAACTGCTTTTGATATTTCAAAAATTTGCAAATCTGTAGCGAAAATTTTAAAATAAGTGCTAAATAATGTATGAAAACTAAAAAAAAATTCCTTACCAATTTATAACCGTGTATAGTCCTTGTTTTTGAAGTATTAAATCAGAGTAGCCTCTTTGAGTCATAAATTTCAGATGAGTGTGAATCTGTAAAAAATACGCATCTAAATAATGTAAAACTCAGAATTGTATTACACGTGTGTCTGTTCAACTAATTATCATAGTTAATTCTTTAGCTAAATGTTATGAGAAAAAAAATAATAAAATTTTCGAATCGATTTATTTACCATTAGTACCTTTACTTAACTATCGAGATTATGAGTAGCATACATTTTTTAATAGTTATCTATAAATGTTTCTTGAACATTTTAAAGTAAATAAGATTTTTCAGTTCTGAAAAAGATACAAATGATGTAAAAATTATCAGAAATTACAAAAGTGTGTAATTAATTAGACTTAATTTACAAGTAATTAATTGAAACGTGAAAATCGGAATCTTTCTTAGAAAAAATATATTCTCCATCATTAAAATGTTTATCCCAAAAAATACTGCTTTTTACAAAATCTCTACATATTCTCCCTTATCAAAAAATAAATACATAAAATAAATATAAAAAAACTTTAATGAAGTTAAAATTAAAATGGATTTAATGTTATGCGAATTCTTTGTAAATATGGAATGGAAAGAAAAATTAATATTATAAAAGAAATGAAAATTAAGGACAACACACATCAATATCAAAAGCATTGCAAATGCTACAAGGAAATAATTTGAAAAGCTCGAGACAAAAAAAAAAGGGGGGGAAGGGGCTTCAGATTGGTACAGAAACTTTTAATAATGTTCTTTACTTTGAGTTATTTCTTCGATTCTTGATTATATATCAATTGAAGTAATAGATTATTCCTTTTTCGCGAGTTTTATTTTATTTCAATAGAACTTTAAGAGAACTTTTTTCATTGTTAAAATATATTTTTGAAACTTAAATTTATTATCAGATAAATCAGTTTTAAATTATTAATACAAACAATCAAAAGCACAAAAAATTTCCGCGACTTATATATCAGATTATTCTAATTAATATTAATGATAATTACTAATGATTATATTGGAACCACTTGTTTATAATCATATAGTGTAAAAATAAAATTATTTGTACAATTTGTTCTGAATGGAAGAAAATGATTTTATTTTTAAAATTATTTATAAAAATATCAAGAACATTCAGTTTTCTTCCACTTTTCTACTTTTTCATATCTTAAAAATAATTTTCCGACTTCACTGTTGCTTGTAACTCACTCGTATTCATTTTTTTCTTATGTGCAAAAACATCAAAGAGGGATTTGTATAACATTTTTCTTTAATGACGTAAGCTATATTTTTACAAAGCATAGATCAAGCTGATTTTAGAGAATACAATTGAATGATGGAATTCCATCAAGAAATAAAAATCATAATCAAACATGTTGGCTGATGAGTAAAAAATAAGAATATTTATTTATTTGTTCCAATACACATAACTGTAAAGGAATTGGAATCTTAAAAAATGTTAACAATTTATATCATTAGTCTAAGACCCGCACCTATCTGAAAAAAATGTATTGTTCTTTTTATAAATTCATAGAAATACGAAAAAGAAGTTTTCATCCTCGATACAAAAAAAAATTGAGTTTCGAAAGAAATTTCGATAATAAAGGGAATGTGATGGCATTAACTTGTATAGTAAACTTTTGTCTGAAATAAAACAGACATATAAAATAATTATCAAGAATACTATAGACAAAAATAAAAAAATTCTCCAATATTCAATTATACATTTTTATGGTTAGTCTCTCTGAATAATGTTATACAGTTATAAAAAAAATTGAATATTCTTGATAATATTCGCAATACTTATTGCACCTTTGTAAAACTAATATCACTAATATTGGCCCAAAGGGAACTAATGATATTAATGAGTTAATTTTAACTTTTAATGCAGAATAATTTTCTCTAAGGAATCAGATAGAAAATAATCGAAATAACATATGCTCTCCAAATTCCATTTTTATCCGATTATTAGTTTCAGGGATATTCGAAGAAATTTGTTACAAAAATATGAACTAGTTCACTTTGTGCAAACAGGATATTCTCACTTACTTTAACGAAAAAGGATATGTTTATTGATAATTAAGATTTAAGATACTTAACGTCCTGTAAAACTCTACGACCGTGAATATTTCCTGAAGGATATATCATGAAATTTTGGAACATGAGGAAAAATAATATCTGAAAATTTTCAAATGTCACAATTCATTATTTTCGTAACTGTACTTAATAATTCGAGTTTTCATATTATTTTTATGTTTTTTTTTAAGTAAGAAGAAATTAATTATGGTTTGGTACAAAAACTTTCGAAAATTGTTGAGTTGAAAGATGCTTTTCGCTAAATATTTGAGACATTCTTTTAATATTAGAGAGTCAATTTTTAAGCCAAAATAATTCAGAAAATTTTTGATAGAATTTTACGAAAACTAATTTCAAAAGGTTGATTGGTCGATTGTTTTTATTAACGTCATTCTTGAAGGAATGCGAGGGCTATTAGTAACTGACCTCGTAATTTTGAACCTCGGTCAAGTGACGAGAACAGCACCCAAGCTAGAACCTCCCTCTCCAAACTTCCAACAATTCCTTTGAGAGAACTTGGAACCTTGAATATTTAATGTGGATCAGCCTCTCCATTCGTCGGCTCTTTAATAGCATCAGCTCCTGAACCCATGTCTCGCCGAAATAATGCGAGCTTTCTACCGCAACTACAAAGCTACTGTGGAGAAATAATATACATTGAAAGAAAAAAAACACCAATAGTGAGAACGCTCATTTTAGAAGTTGATTAACTGTACTTATTAAGTTCATTAATTAATCCATTAACATCTCTTTGAGCCATTAATCTGACACCAATTTTGATCATCTGTGAAGAAAATTTATTTAGGAAATCTCATTAGAAAATCTAATTTCTTATGACTGTAGATTCATTAAAATATTTGTTATTAAATGAAGAATTTAAGGTATCCGCCTACCTTCAAAGATAATTTTTTTAAATAATTGAAAAAATATTTTTTTATATACATTATACTATAAGATATGGCTAAAAACTTAAACTACAATGTAAAATTTGCATAAATTAAAAATTGTTTTAATATCTTAGCTCCAAAAATGGCACTTGTGCAAAACACCAAAACTGAAATTTAAATAGAGATATTTCAATTCTGTAAATTTTATTATGATGAATTGAATCTACTTTAGGATTTATCCCACTCTCACATTTATAACCCTGAAAATTAAATATTTATAGGAAGTTGTACTTCAACATACAGAAAAACCGTGAAAATTTGTGATGAGTTATGACTTTTATCAGCAATTAAATAAAAAGTAATCAAATTATAACAATAGGAGAGGTTCAAGTCCTAAACTCACATTTGTAGAGTATTCCTTGAAAGTTTCATAACATTATATACATAACTTTTTTTCAATGCGATGTTTTGCGCTGAAGCAAAATATGAAAATCTTGATTTTGAGAAAAAGCTGAAAATACATTTCAACCCAGAAACTTACCTAATTAAATAAAAATTTAACATTAAAAGGACCCTGATTTGTAAAGTTCACTACCTGTATTACTTAAATAACTTATCTTTTTCTTCCTGGTGGCCTTTAAAACTTTCCTACGCTTACATGTAACAGGTGTTGTATAACGCTTCAAATCTCTGATTCGATTGTAATCCAACTTTTCGTATCCTTTTACAGTGAAGTAGCCCGGATTTTCAATGTCCAGCTTATTTAAGACTTTTAAGCAGCCTTGATGTCCTCAGTTAAATTGTATAATTGCATCATATGAACCCAATTTCACAGTTTTGATGCAAACATAAACTTCCTTTGGAACTCTTTGCCGTATTACACCATTAAAAGATTCATTTGCATTTTGGGTCCCTGGAAATCTATCTTGATTATTGGAAGATATTTTGATGGCAGTATTACATAAAGTATCAATGAAAAATAAACATTAAAGTTCCATTTCCAGTAGCAGAATGCTACTTCCAGCTCTAAAATTTGACACAGACTATTATTAAAATGCTTATAACTCAAATTCTGTGTAAAATAGAAACAAAATTGAAACTGTTCTAGAAAACTAAGAAATCAGGCTTTAATAATAGACCGTAAATTTTAAAAAAAATCGACTTTTTGACCGAAAATCGCATTTTAAAGGTAGGCGGATACCTTAAACAACGTCTGATAATTTTCAACAATTTTACTCCATAAGATACATATCTATAAGTATGATTGGAAAGCGTAATACCTCCAAAGCCATAGCTTTTTCATTTAATGCAATTTTTGTTGCACCTGATAGCTACATGTATCTTTTATGTATTGCATTGTTTAAGTTTTGTATTGCATTATTCACATTCCGTACACAACCACATATTTGCGCTAAAGCTAATTAGTCGAAAGCATCTGTCTAGAGGTTAAAGTTACAAGGTGCAAGAATGCCTAGCTGTTACAACCTCATCTCAATATGGATCACCTTTTTCTTCAGTTCTCTGCATAACTCCAACACTTGGGAACAAAGAAATCAGATCCATTATTGAAAGAATACTTTTACCCTTTAGGTACAATAATACTTCAAAAAAATTGAGTGACAAATAAAAAAAAAAAAAACCGTAAGGCTATGGTGGCATTATTTTTCAACTAAGCATCGTACAATATCTCTTTTATGTTACATATTAAATTTGAAAGGGGCAATCGAAATTAATTTTCTTA
Organism: Nephila pilipes; assembly: GCA_019974015.1. Lineage (NCBI taxonomy): Eukaryota > Metazoa > Arthropoda > Arachnida > Araneae > Nephilidae > Nephila > Nephila pilipes. Next base: position 95,672 of record BMAW01071619.1, read on the forward strand.
AAACTGCCGCTGTTGAATATCAATTAGTCGGACTAAAACTCGGAACATACTTCCAGATAGAAAATTGTCCTAATATTCATTTATAAGTTTCAGAAATATAATATATTTATCCATATATTTGTGTATATATCTATGTCTTGGAAGTAAAATGCACTATGTCTATTTTTTAAAAATACAAGTAATAAAAAGTAAAGTTTTAAAAAGTAATAATGCTCTTGAAAAAGGTATTTAATTTAAAAGTAAGTAGTCCAAAGAATAAAATATACAAGGGTTCACTGAAAAAATATTCATTAAGAAGCTAGCTGTTAATAAAAAACAAAAAATACACCTTTAAGTTGTTCCATGAAATTTCAAAAATGAATATAGCGACCTTTTCCTTTGGCATACAGATGTAATTCTGTATCCATAAAATTTAGAAAAGTTAAATAAATACACAAATATTCACTTAAACATTTTCAATTAAATATCCATTTAACAGTATGAAGAAACTATATAAAACACTTTGTAACGGGAAAAAAATAGATTTATTTAAACAAAAATGAGTACTTTAAAAGAATTTGTATTGAGAATTGGATTTAAAGAGATTTTAGCTAGAAAGTTTCTGTTTCGTGATAATGAATCATAAACATTTGTAGATAAAGTATTTTACATCTGAGCTGATTGTAAAATTTAAATAAATGAAATATAGAATTAAGAGGGTTTTTTGTTGAGTTTTTAATAAATTTCTCTTGTTTTTATTTAAACAAAAATTAAATATTAAGAATTTACATTATCTCTCTCTCTCTCTCTCTCTCTCTCTCTCACACACACACACACTCACTCTCTCTCTCACTCTCTCTCTCTTAATTAAAGCAAATACAATAGCAATCGTAAATGTTTGAGTGTTTATATAGTAACATTTTTAACGAAAAAACGTCATAAGAAATCAGCTCTTGACTTTTTAGTCACAAGCGTTAATAGCTTTCCGTCAAACAAAACAGTTTCAACATACACGCAATTACTCAGAAAACAGTGATAAACTTGTCATGTACAATCCTGTTCACTCAAAACTTTGCTTGAAATTATTCCATATCAAAAGAATAACTTCCTGTACATGACTAACCTCTTTCAAACGTTTACTTTGCTTATCATTCGTCTCTGACATAAACTGATTTGTGGTTTTCTTCTGTTTCATATTTATTTTCTGTCTCAGAGTTCGAGAATTTTTAAACATAAGTCTCCATTGGAAACTACATTTCATCTACTTAAGACCATAAAGCTTAATGCCAAATTCTATTGAACCAAATTCAGATAGAAATATAATTCTCTTTGTCTCCTTCTTATTTGATATAGTGAGACCTCTTTTTGCGCTTTCTCGATTAACGTTGGTTCAATGTAACGCGGTCATTTTATTTTGATAAATTTCCCTTTGTATTTTTTTGCCGTTCGCAAAATTTCTTACTAATTTAATTATAAATTAATTTATTATGTTTGAACCCATTGGCCATACATATCAAAAAGATTGAGCAGATAAAAAAAAAAAAAAAAGAGCGGTGTATATATGAATAATAATTTTGAACATGTGTGAATAATAATTTTGAACATTATACGTGATGCAAAACATATAAGCGAAAAAAACATATAAAATATAAAGTGTACTTATATTGCGTGCAAAACATACGCATTTGCATGTGTTTACCTGGTAATTTTGGTAAGGCGATAGCTCTGGTTGCATTATTCGCTTTGGACACGTGGGGTATCACAAAAAGTAATAAGCAAATGGAAATTTCTTGCTTATCAAACCCCACTACAAATTCTTATATTGTGGTAAATAAATCCATCTAAATGATATTTGCTTAGTAAAGAAAAAAGAATGTGATAAATGGCAACACATGATTTTATCACAAAAACGTCAAGAATTTTAGAAACTCCAGTATTCTCTCTACAAAAATTATATTTTTATTTCTGTGAGCATGTTTATGCGTTATGTAACATATATTATATTATGCAAACATATATCTAAAAGTAACTTAAGATCAAAATAAAATATGTTTATTATTTGTTCCTATTTCCCCATTGACCATACGTTAAAATAAACTCGTTTAATACTGTTTTATTAAGATATAGGAAAGGATTCTAAGTGCTGAAGAAGGTTTAACTGCATTATTACTATTGTAAAAGTTGATAGGTAACTTAAAAGTAAAACAAGTAGGTGTTAGATGTAAACAAGCACGGTCTAGAATATAGACTCTCAACCTTTTTTTTTAAGCCTACAACCCACTTGCAGAAAAAAAATAACTCGTCAGCCCTTTTCAGAAAAAAAAAACCATTCCAATCCCCGTTATTGAAATCAATAATGTATTTATGAGTTTTTAGATCTTTAATAAATATTTAAAAGTATTTCCGAAAGACATAAAAAGTAATAAAGTCACTCAGAAACATTCCTTTTTTTTTTCTTACCCCATTTTTTCCAATATATTTTTATTCCTTGCAATTAAAAGGAATAATCTAGTCTTGAGAAGAAAAGTAGGAAATTCTCTATAGAATTAACATTGTTCTCAGATAATCGAGTTGGCTTGTCGTCGGAAGCCTTAATCTTGTCAAGACATACGCAAACTTGTAAATATGAATAGTATTGAATGAGCAAGAACTTATGCACACACACTGTCGAGCTCGTGTGGTGCACTGCGAATGTATTTATACAGCGACACTTTCTTGTACTAGTTTTAAAAAGCTGTTGAGAACAAAGATATAATGTACCCATACCTACTTTTAGTACGGTCTAATCTTATTTGAAAGACATTTATGTAGAACTATTTATTCTCATGAAACATATATATTTGATGATTTTTAACATTAATCAAACTTTTCAGCGCGCTCTTTCCAGTATTCTCTGTCTGGGAGAAAGGATGGGAAGGGCAGTTATCTACCCTTTCGTTCTCTTCAACGCCCACCGGTGGGTAGCAACAACCTGTTGAGAACTATTACAAGCCTAGAACAACACAAAAACTATTGACAACGCATTTCTAAATTTTGAGAAACAATCAGAGGACGAAGACAAATTCTTAGCTACAGTTTGTCACATATCTAACTTCCACATTACGTGACAGAAGAATTTACAGGTTTAGTTTAATTCAGTGCAATAATCCCTCATCATTCCACACTTTGATAGATTCAAGACTCGTATCTGCGAACCTACTTGAACACATCTGGACACATCAGTGTGTGACCTTAACCACTGAGGGACCCTAAGCAAGTTTAAGATTATACATATATATATATATATAATTGGCTTAATAAATTAAACTTAAGATTTAAATTCATAAGTTAATAAAGTTCAATTAGGGTTTGGTTAACAGATTTCTTGTCTTTATCTGAAATTCCATTGTTTCAGAAAAATTGTTTCTGTATAAAATTATGCAATTTTACATTATATTTTACTCCAACAATTTTTCTTCCAATCTGATAATATTTTCTTGGTGATATTTTTTTTTATATATATTCACATTAAAAGATATTTAAAAACAAATTATATTAAACTCCATATTTTCATATCGTGTTTATAAGTGGAAAAATTATAGTCTAAAATGTTTTAAGTATGGTACATATATCTCTTGTTCATTAATTACAGCCTACTTAGGCATGGTTTTCGGTAAAATTATTAAAACTAACATTTAAATTTCAACAGAAACATTATGATCAATTTATTTCACATGCGCATATGAGCTCAAAAGTGTTATTCAATTATCTGATGATATTTATGGAAATAAAGAAATTTAATTTTTTCACACACACATGACATTGTGTAATTATTTACTGTTAATTTAAATTAAAGTAGACCAACTTCATTAGAAATAATAACAATTATTTTTTAAGTATATAACATATTTAAAAAAAATAGTTTTATTATAATGCTACATAAACAAAACTTGTTTCTGAAAAAAAAATTGGTGATGAATTTGGGAAAGAACATATGTGTTGTAGTAACATTCATGGATATAAAAAAAAACTTCACAATAGTTTTTCAAAATAAAAGAAAAGAGTGATTTTAGTGGATTTGTGGGGGAAACCTTGAAGATTCAGGCTGTGAAATAATATTTTATTCTTTTATTTTTAACTTTAAATCTATTTTATTCTTATACCTCACAGATATAGATAAAAGCATTTATCAAAATTTTCAATTTCTTATATATTTTTAAATATGTGTATTTTATTATAAATTAGGCTATGTCAATTCAAGATTTTATTCAAGATATTTTTTTCTTCTTTCAACTATTACTATTTTCATTAGATATTCTTTTTTCGAATAATATCTCTTCATAATTATGAGTTGTAACATTGATTTGAATAAACATCTTTTTATTTTGGAAAAAGTTATCGATATTTTGAGAGTTATTTTTTGAAAAAAATATTGATCAATTTTGCGTTAAATCCAGTGGTGATCCTTAACATGATGAGATACTCAGTAAGGCATTGGTTTATCTTTTGCATCGAGGCACTGAACGTTTGCATACACGCCTGTACTGGTTGCCAGAACAAAATTGAATTCGGAACTCGCTATGAAATATTCATACCCTATCATCCCAGAGAAGGACTTTATAATAATTAACCATTCTACTTTACAAACAAATGCTTTCGTGGAACATTTTGGAATCCTCCCTTTGGAAATATTAATTAATCAGATGAAATACTTCACTTGTCTGCTTTGAAAAGAATCCTGAAAACGCAAGAAAACCAACCAATGATAGAGACGTAAAAATATTTTTACCACTTAAAGCCAATTTTTAGACATCAGATTATATACATCTCATTGACTGTCAGGCAACCTCTTTAACAGAGCCACCACTCATTTCAAATATTACCATTGAGAAACTGAATAAAATAGTTGAGATATAACATGCAAATATAGGAAAGAGTTTAGGATTCTGTTTAATGCTCAAACTGTAGAACGTATTGTTGTAGAAATAATAGAAAGCCTCAAAGCAGGTTTTTAGAGAAGAGTAGCAAGATGGATGCATAAGATCAAAGCTTCAGCATCTAAAAAGCTCGCCGAATTCCAATACAAAGAAGTTCCAAACAGAACCAAAAGGCACTTAATAGATATTTTGATTTAAGAGAGGTATTTCTCATTTATTTTTCTTTCAATGGTTAATATAGTATAACACAATATGTTGAACATGCATGGGCAAGAATGTAAACCAAGGTGTTTTAAATTTTAGAATTAATATAGTTTCAAAATCTGAATATTACTCAAAAAGGAATGTAGAGTACTATCTCTATAATCCGGCAGATATATGACCAAAACACCGTCCAATTACTGAAAACGCAGAATTTCTGGGAAATCAATAATAATAATGAATGTAAACAGCCACAAGTACGGTTTCTTGTATAAAATTTAATACAGTATACACAAATAGTTAAACACAAAAAACAAATAAAGCAACAAAAAATGTACAAAAAACAAATAAAGCAACAAAAAATGTACTTTTTTTCAATTAATTACATTACTAAAAATTTACCTATATTAGTCCATTGAAACAGAAGGTAAACATTGACTTTCTATTTTCTTATTCTTCTTCTTTTTTTTTTCTTCCCCATTTCAAACACACTTTTATTTGTTCGGAAAAGTCAATTTTTTTATATTCTGCCTAGGTAATGGATGTAGTAAAGCCTTCAATGGCTGCATTGTGTAGACTTGTTTTGTGTAGAATTGTTTGAATTGTTTGAACAGCTGTCGTCCCTTTTCCTCCCTCTCCATTTCCCTCTTCATCCTCTTTTATTGATGTTACATGCTCCATCATGTCATAGTCCAGTAGAAACTACTTGTTTTACTCTTCATCATCGATCAACCATTCGCTCACGTCGTCTGTTGTCAGAACATTATCAGTTGCATCCCCAAGTGTAGCTTGAACAATTCTATATTCTTTTGTAAGACTAATTATCTTATTGATGCGGAACTTCTGATTCTCAATTAATTACATTACTTAAAACTATGGATTTAGAGATTAATTATAATTGTTAATTTTTAAGACCGAAGGGATCATATACCTAAATGTAAATGATCATCAATATACCTAATGATGGTCTTCTTGTTGTGTAATTTGTTATTCATTCGAATCATTTCTCCTCTAATATCGGAAAGAAAACTTTCTAATATTAGATGAGAAATGATTCGAATGAATAACAAATTACACAACAAAAAGACCATCATTAGGTATATTCTTTAAATTTCTTAAAATAAATAAAATTAAAGTTAATGGTTACAAAATGAGATTGACATACCTGGATATGATAGTAGTGCCCCGACGTAAATGTTGGGGAATAGCGCTACATATTGTGTAACTATATGTGACGTGATTTGTGTTTGATATGTCTGATGAAATCGTGTGATAATCTGTCGAACTTTTGGGGAAGCGTGTGTCATATCTTGGCAAATTTCTTATTTAAACGCCTCACCGGGAGGGATGCAGGGGCACCTCAAAGAGAAAACAAGCGCTCTGTCCTTCTGAAAGAACTGATAACATGCAGGAACATTTCAATGGCCTTCTGCGGGTTTTTTCACTTTTAATTCAAAGAGCTGAAGAGGGACCATCCCAAATAAAAACTCTTTGCTTCATAATCTTGAGGACTACATATCAGTAATATGTTTACCAAGTCGCATCAAAATCTCATTGTAATCCTCAAGAAATAAAGTTTTATGTTTACTTTTACACTGTACATGCATTTTTTAAACACGGCACTGCACACATACCAAATTACATTAATGAAACACTTTACATTAGGCAACGAATGCAAACTCGTACAATCACTATTCTGACACGAAACAGACTGTCTGAGAGTGGACAGTGCTTTTTCATCCCGCATAATGGTCATTTACCACGACGAGAAGTGAGTAAAAGCGCTCGATTAGGTTAGTGACAGGGGTGTAAAGATGAAGTGCGATATTATACGCTGGGATACGCTGGGAAATTAAATCGAGCACATAGGCCGCAGAGCGGCCTTCAAGCTCGGGTCGGCATAGTGATTGCAAAACTTGACTTAAAACTGGCGTTAGATCATTCTGACTAGTGTGCGTCAGAGGGAGCTCTGTGATTGGACGTCGTTGATGTCTGGTAAAAGTGGTGACTTGGAGATATAGGTTTCGGTCAGAGGGAGCGCTGAATGCCTGAGTTTCAATTGGTTGATAGTGCTTGGAGGGGAGCTGTTCTATTGGCTGTCCCTGACTGCTGTAATTATGTGGTGGGTGTGACTGAGTGATGGGCGTATACGGCAGAGATGTGTGCTAAAGGTAGTGCTGTTGAATAAAACTTAATATATGAAAGTTAAGTGAATAAGATTTTAGATTTGCTAAGGATTAGGGGGGATTATATAAATCTAATAGTACAGTACGGGGTCTTTTGGTGTTTTCTCTAGGTGTATTATTTTCGAGATTAATCATGTTAGAATTATTTGTGTGTTCTAGGGTGTTAAAAAAAATTTTAGCAATTTTTTGTATAAAGTTTCTGAAGGTGGGAATTTTTGTTGCTTTGTGAATTTCATTGTTTCTAATGTACCATCTTGATTTTGTGATCATTCTTAAGGTTGAGCATTGTGTAGTTTCTAGTAATTTTATGTTTGATTTTGCCGCATACGCCCAGATAGGACATGCATAGGTTATGATAGGTCTTAGAACAGCTGTGTACAGAAGCAACTTATTTTGTAGGTTCATTTCAGAATCCCGGCAAATTAAAGGGAAAAGGCTACATTTAGCTTTCCGGAATTTTTCTCGCGAGTATATGATGTGTTGTTTTCATGAGAGTGTCTTATCGAGTATTACTCCTAAATATTTGGTTTTCTGAGACCACTGTATTTGTGTGTCGTAGAAAGTGGGGAGGGTTAAGTTTCGTTTTTTGGAAAATAAGACCGCTGCCGATTTTTTGACAATGATCTTAATTTTCCAATCGTTGAAATAGTTTTGAAGAAGATGTAAATGTTCGTTCAGTGCGTATGTGACAGTTTTAATATTTTTGTATTTAGCGAGGATGGCTGTATCATCAGCATACATATTTAATATTGTAATATTGTAGTTTGGTATGTCGTTTAGGTATAAATTATAGAGTATAGGACCGATCAAAGATCCCTGAACTACTCCATAATTTGTGTCATGTGTGTTTGAGAGTGTAGAATTAATTTTGACTTGATAATTTCTGTTGTTTAAATATGAATGTATTATTTTGATCAGTGGTGTGGGAAAATTATAGTTAATAAGTTTATATGTAAGTCCATCTATCCAGACGCGGTCGAATGCTTTTTGTATATCTAGAAAAACCGCGCCTGTGGATTTGCTTTTTTCAAGTCCTGATGCTATGTATTCTGTTAGTTTAATTAGGGGGTGGGAGGTGGAGAGGTGTTTTGTGAATCCGTATTGATTTGGGTTGCGAATATTTGTGTTATCTATGTGTTGGTTTATTCTTGTTTGTATTACTGATTCTGTGAGTTTGCTGAGGGAAGAGAGTAAGGCTATAGGCCGATAGCTGTCAGGAAGGCGGGGATTTTTCCCCGGTTTTAGAATGGGAAAAATAATGGAGGTTTTCCAAGTGTTAGGAAAATGTTGAAGTCTTATTATTTGATTAATTAAATATGTTAGTATGAAGATTATTTTGGGAGGTAGGTTTTTAAGCATCTTATTAGTAATATTATCTTTTTCTGGAACTTTGTTAATAGAGATTCTTTTTATGTAATTTGATATTTCATTTGGCCAGACTGTTTCTATGGGTGTGTGAGTAGGTGGGGGTTGTTGAAAAAGTTTTGTAATGTATCTTTTACTTTTTGGTCAATGTCAGTTTTGTAGTTGTGGGGTCTTTTGTTTTCAGTGAAATTGTTTATGAGTGTATCTGCGATAAGGTTTGATTTTTCTTGATTGACTCAGCTGTGTTATTATGATTTTGTAGTGGTGGGATGTGGCGATAAGGTTTGATTTTTCTTGATCTGACTCAGCTGTGTTATTATGATTTTGTAGTGGTGGGATGTGGCTTCTTTTGTTTTTGAAAGATTTGGTAATTTTCCATATGGAGTTGTCATGTGTGTTTAATGTTTGTAGAGTTTGGGTCCAACTATTTTGGGTGAATTTATGTATTTCTTTTTTGATGTTGTTTTGTATTCTATTTACTTCTGTTTTAATATTAGGGTCAAGTGTTTTTTGATATAGTTTTTTAGTTTTATTTCTATGTCGAATGAGTAGTTTGATATTTTGAGGTGTGTATCTTTCATTTTTGTTTATAATTGGTTTTGAGGCTGCTTGATGTGCGTTTATTATGTTATTTGTGAGTTCTGTGATTTTTTGTTCTAGTTTAGTGTTGTTGTTTATTTTAGAGAAATAAAGGGGGTTGTGTTGTTGTTAATTAAATGTTTGAATTGTTTCCAGTTTGTCGTGATTGCTCTTTTATTGATGTGGTGTTTGAGTGTAAAATTAAATTCTAAAATTATGGGATTGTGGTCTGAAGAGAGTTCGGGTAAGGAAGTGATATTGTATTTGTAGTTGAAATTTTTAATTAAGGCAAAATCTATAGTTGTTGCAATATTTTTTCCGAATCGGGTGTGTGTTGGTGGGTAGGCTAGAGTTATGTCGTGTATGTTGATGTAATTGTGAAGGTTGACTCCTCTGGGTGTGTTATTTTGATTATTCCATGATTGATGTTTGGCGTTAAAATCGCCTATGATAACACAGTTTCTGTTAATATTGAAGATAATGTCGAGGTCATTAGTGAAATTGTTGTTGTGTGATGGTGGAGGGATATATCTAGAAACGAGGGTGACACCTGAGTGGTTTGGTGGTGTGAGTATAATAATTGTGGCTTCAACATGTTGGAGTGGTGGGGTAGTAAGTCTATGGTGTGTTAGTGAGTTTTTGATGAAGATGAGTGTACCGCCAGATGCTATTTCGTGTGTTAGTCTATCATTTCTGTAGACAAGTGCGGTATGATAGGAAGTGTTCTGTATTTTATACTGTTTGTCTATCACGAAGTTAGCATCCGCCAAGCAATCTGGTTATTGGCGGTTACCATAGTATTTTAGTAGCAAGACCTGTCCATTTCAAATGGGGGTTAAGCGTGTTATGAATTGGCGAGATATAGGGTTATCGCATTCTCCTTCTCGGATTTGATGTAAATGTAAGTGTTATCTTATTGTTGATTTAATTTTGCTTTGTTTTTTAAGTGTTTGTTCACATAAGTTTAAATATTTTTTTATTGAAGTGGCAAGATGCCCTTTCATTTTAGGAAAGTTGAAGTTTTGAAATCACAAGAGCTAAAAATCATACACAATGTTGCCGAAATTTTGTCCCAGCGAAGCTTCATCGAAATCTTTGTTAATTCCGCTCCCACAAGCTCTGGAAAGGGCTTCTCAAGCAAGTAATGCTTCAGAAGCTACTATAAAAAAGGGAATGAAGTTTCAACATTCGGCTCGTCGACAGTTTTGAATTCACTTGGTAAACACCGTTAAAAACTTAGTGAGCGAAACTGCGAAATAGATGACTGACAAGTGTGTTAAACGTCAAATAATTCAAGACTTTTATATAAGAGAAAAAAGTACCATCTCTCAAAAAATTACTATCCGTAGTGAAAGAAAAGATTGGATATTCGTGGGGGAAAGACAACTGCGCAGTTTTACATTCAATGAATTTTCGATGGAAAAAGTGCGTGAATAAAAGAGAAGTCCTTATGGAAAGGCCAGATATTGTTTTTTGGAGACATAAGTATTTGAGAGAAATAAGACGTCAAAGGAAAGCTGGATGACCAATTGTCTATATTGATGAAATTTTGTTAAATATCGCTATAACATTTAAAACAATGTTGGCAAGACGACATAATTTTTAGAGTTTCAGCAAATTTTAATTCTAAAAACAGATTTACAGTTGTTCATGCTGGTTCATCAACAGATTTGTTACGGGTGTTCAACTTGTATACAAACCATTGACGAAAATCGGTGACTATCACGGGCAAATGAACTGCAACAATTTCAAAAAATGGGTGTTGGATAAACTTCTTCTCAAACTGCAACCAAACAGTGTCATATGTATAACAGTATGTGAAAAATGCAACCAAACAGTATCATATGTATGTAAAATGTACCATAGCTTACGACTGTCGAACATCGTACTCTTACAAAGTATTCTACAAAAAAAGTAATGACAGACTGGCTATAAAGCAAAGGAATACACTACAACAACAAATGAGGAATTTAGAATTATTTTCCCTTATATACAGTAAACGTCCAAAGAAAATAGTCTGTTAAATAGATAATTTAATAGAGAAAGATCTGCATGAAAGTTTAAGACACCCTCCTTATCACTGCGATATAAACACGATAGATTTTGTGTGGTCATCTGTGAAAAGAAAAATAAAAGAATAAAATGTTACTGGTATTTAAATCTGGAAAATCTGAGCTGTCTTCTTCAAATAGCTATCACCGAGATTACTTCGTTAGAATGGGAAGCGCATTGTAAACATATGGAAACTGTTGACAATAATTACTGGAAAAAAGATGGACTGTTAAAAAATTTAGTGAACGACCCGTCATTTGACATTAATACTAAAGATTCTGATTCAGAAGATACTGAAACTGCTGATATATATATATATTTGTATTTTTTCTTACAAGTTGGTTGAAAATATATGTTGAATATTATAATAATCATTGTATTAATAATTTAGCTATTGATAATTATGATTATATAAATATTAAATTTGTGAAACATTTTTGAGTAAGTTTAATTTTAATTTTCTGTAATAAATTTGCATCACTAAATGTATAATTAATGCATTAAACAGTTTTTTCACTTGCTGCATCTATTTAAATAAATACAAAATTATAATAAAAAACATCGCAAACACTCTCGTCAAGGCGTTGAGTAAGCCAAAGTTGGTGCCTTTCTTCCGACTCCTGTCGAAAATGGAGTGAGTCTTGTTTTCACGCCAACACACACATTGGCGAGAACTATTCACGAGATAGACAGACAGTAGTATGTTGAATGTGAATGTTGAAGTATAATGCTACAATTTATTTTAGGATTTTATTTTTACGAGTGATTTTATTTCTTGAAAGATTTTTAAAAAATTCGTAAAAATAAGCTGTTTACCAAATTTTTTCCAACAAAGACTAAAATTGTAAGGCTTATTGGAATACCTAAATATTAATGTATAAGGTTGCAATTTTCTTGATGTTATTTTCCTCTTAACTATAGTGATTTATAGATCTGAAAATTGATAAAAATCGGAAACATAAACAAAAACACATAAAAATATACTGTGTTTAAGTATCATTTGAACATCATAAATATATGCATATAAAAGTCATAAAAACCTTTTGTTTTTCAAATGTTTTAAAAAAACAACTTAAATTTTATGAGAGACCTAAATAACAAGTACTAAGCTGAACTCCTTTTCTGCTTTCATTTGACCATCAAAAATTATTTTAAATTTCCAAAAAATCGATTTTTTTTTTTCGACACATCCTTTTGGACAGCAAAATCACTTTAAATCTTCCTCATATAATACAAATGGGGCCTACAACCATCCCAGAATATTATCGATTTAACCAATCAATTAGAAATAATTTGGCGAGATATCTGTTGAACACTGTCCTGGAGTTGTATCAGGCTACGCTGCGCAAAGTGAGAGCTGGCATCCGGGGCAAAAAGTGATCTAACGCTTTAACGACCTCACTTTGGACTATAGCAACCGAACTCTGAACTATATCAACCATTCGTTCTGAAAATGCAAACGTTTCGTTCTGTATACATGCTGATCCCATTCGTCCCTTTTCATCGGAAAAAAAGAACTACATGGTGCGTCGATTTTTATGTCTTAAAGTATATTTAATTTATCGCAGTAGCAATAAGAGCAAATGTACAAAAAAGTAATGCAGGAAAAAAGAGGAAAGGCAGGAGATTAGCATTGTTCCCAGTAAACTCATTCCACATTGAATGTTTTTTACTCAAAAAGGACTATTGATATCGACACACACACATCATAACCAAACTAGACTACACTTAAAATATACTGCAAAACTTATTCTTTGAAACAGACAGAATTATCTATACTCAATCATTTTCAACACTTAACAAAATTCTTCGTTATCTTATAATTAAAAGACCCAGAGTGTTAAAAATTAAACCTTAATTTTGGAAAAAAGTTAAGGATTCTCGTTTTTGAAATTTAACGGAAATTCTTGCATTGTTTAATGACTAGTGATTTGTTTTCCTTCCTATGTTTTGTGGATTTATTGTTCTTACAGAAAAACCACATTTTTGTTCTGCATATATTAATAGAATTGCCGAAATGAATTAGAAATGAGGAAATTCCTCTTCCAAGTCATCAAAATTTATAATTTACGGTATAGTAAACCAGTTTTTATGTCTAAAAGTTTGATTTTATTTAATACATTTGACCAAAACAATTAAACGAGAATATTAACTTTTTTATGAAAAATGTTAATTTTTACAAATATTTATTTCAATCGACTTGAAAAAAAAATCGCTACTTTGTGTTATTTACATTTTTTTAATAAACAATGATTCGCATGGCATGACAAAAATGCAAACAACCGATCAAAAAATCCTTAAAATTTGACATATGCCTGCTTACAATATTTTAATGATATTTTTTTCAAAATATTACTAGTAATATTTTTGTTTAAAGTACTACAATGAATTCCTAAATTTATTCAAGGTGTTTAAAATTATAAGGAAGCAATACTTTACTAAAATAAATGGATATTAAAGATACGCACAGTTAAAAAGCAATTTAATGTCTTACAAAAGTATGTTCTTAAGAATTTATGAAAATGTACGTAATGCAACTTTTTTTCCCTCTTAATAGGACTTACAATTAAATAAAGCATATACTTAGACATAATAACGATTATAAGAAAAAAAATTTGAAACTCTATCATGTTTTGAAAGCGAGAAATCAATATTTCTACACAATTTAAGATAGTGTCAGATTTGTCATGTACTGTCAGAATGGTTTCTAACATCTGGCAGTACATGACATTACTTCGTTTGCCAGATCTGTAAAATGTCAGGTGCAAAAGAATTAACTGAAGCGGAAGCTCTAAAAATATAATTAAAAAAATGTTTACTGTAAATATCAAAGAGTTGATAAAAAGGTTTAAAATTGGTACATGAAATACCATAAAAATAGAAAAAGAAAAGTAAAAAAACTAGCAAGTAAGAGAAAAAAGAAGTAAATGCTAGATAATGTCGATGAATTTTCGTTATACCGAAAGTGATATAATTGCCGTCTCTGACGAAGATCAAGTTTCTGGTCCATCAGCGAATTAAGACTGACTTCACGTAACATTAAAGAATAAGTTTCAAATTTAGAGTTTTTTTACTGATAGATAACGGCTCAATCATTAACGTTATGAGACTTGATCGAAAAATTATACCATAGCTGTAACTTTATTTGTTACCAGACTTTCTTCGACACTAATGCGCGACTAGTTTAAGAATTTCGGAGATTGTAGTCAACACCAGGTTTTAACGACCTCATCTTCAGAACAGAAGCATTTTCCCGTTAGGTATTATTTTATCTTTAGGAATAGGTAAAAGTCATGAGGTACAAAATTTGGCTGTAACTCTCAGACATCAAAAACTCAATGTCTTGCTACAACCTCATTGTTCGTTCGTTTTCTTCAGTTCTTCTTTCATGAACGACACTAAGGAACAAAGAAATCAAATGTATTACATGGAGGACACATATAGTTTTAAAGTGCAACAAGAATTGTAAAAATTGGGTTACAAATCAAAAAGTTATGGCCAGGGAGGCATTACTTTACAATCAATTCACTCGCACATTGTGATTTCACTATCTTATCGAGAGCCATATATTTTATTATTCTGCTATCTTCTGGCTGGATTTTTTCTGGTGTAAAAATGTGATCCTTTCTTCGTCTCATAAACTGTTCCTCTAAGTGAGAATATCTCAATAGATTTTAAGGTATATAAAAGTATTATGTGTAGCAAAACCCAAAATTTAAATGAAAATTGGAGCATTGCTCCCTTTCTGATATTATGTTCCGGAATTAATTGAATATATTAAACTTACTATCAAATGAAGTATCGTAATTTTTTTTTCTAGTGAGAAACATTTTGTTTCAAATGTATCAAAGGGCCCTAACGGTTGTTGGGGAGGGGGAGAATATAAGAAAAAATAAGATGTTGGATACGAGTAAATTCCTCAATTCTGTGAAGGTTGGGCATATCGTTTCTGTCAGTAGCAAGACTGGCTTATTTTTTTAAATATGAATTCGCCAAGGACATTTACTTTTATTACAGAGTAATATATCAACTAGCATACAATATTCATTTGTCCTCTGAAGAATCATTTTTCAGATCACAAATGCCCTGCATAAAACACTGGGAAGTTTTGATTGTTTATTAACGTCACGTTGTGGAGAAATGCAACAGCGATTGGTGACGGACTTCGAAATTTTAAGACTCCGTCAAGTGATGAGGACGACACCTGATCTGATACCTCCATCATAAAAACCTCCACACCACGCAAATGGGAAAACTTGGGATCCCAAGCTAGTTTAACACGCATCAGCCCCACTACACTGTGGGCCTTTAGTGGCCTCGGGATTCAAACACACGACTCGACCAAAAGACGCAAGTCTGAGACCGTGATTATTATAAGACCACCGTGACCGAAAAACTCGTGAAAAGGAAATTTCCCAGTGAAAAATTAAATTCAAGATCTCCTGAACTTACAACCGAATTTCATTCCTACTAACAGACCATAAGTCAATTGATTGATTTTTTCGATAGATTGTTTTATTAACGTCAGCCTTGAAAGCAACGTAGGGGCTATTGGCGATGGACCTCGTAGTCTCTGTCAAGTAGGTCTAGTCTCAGCCTCGTAACATCTTTCAAGTGATGAGGATGGCTCCTGAGCTGACTTCCACATAACGCCAACGAGGAGACTTGGAATCTCGACAGATTAAACGTGCATAATCCCCACTGCATGGCGGATCTTTAGAGGCTCGATGGCTTGCACCCACGACTCGGCGAAAGCAACTCTAGCTCGCGACTACAATTACTCGGCTATCGCGGCCGCAGATGGTTAGTCAAAATGATATTAAGTCGGATTTATATTTTTCGACACTACTGTCACTCGAACGCTTTATACATATTGTACATAAATGGAAACATATGTAATGTATATTGTGTTGTACGTACTCTAAATAAAAATGCACACAACCAGAAAATTAATAATGTAAGATAGTAGATAACAAAAGAACTTTCACATACATACAGGAAAAAATTATTTTTGTGAAAAAAATACATTCTGCTTCTCCTGAGATGCAAACATTATACAAAGTAAATTTTTCTAAAAGAAAATGCATAAGCCATCCATTAGCGCACCCGACTCATTTTTGTGTTCATTAGGAAGTCGCATAGCTCGAAAATCGAGAAGTTACTCGTCGAAATGACTATCCAAGTCTCAAGTCAATGACATCAAGACATAAAGGAGAAGGTTTGGAGCACATTAGTGAAATGTGCTCTACGTACAAAAAATATCATTCGTTCACTTATGATAACGAAGCTTCAAAAAACAACATTCATTATGTATAGTTTTTTAAATATGTCATATGTATGGTGAAAAAATTTCATCTAATTATTTATGTACAGTAGTTGTCAAAATTTCTCAAATAACAAAGGAATGTTTCAAAAGAAAAGGGAGAAACACAAAAGCTTGCATTACTCTCCCAAGAACAAGACATTTTATATCTTATGTTCTTGTAATTTTCACCTTTTATAAAAAAAAATGTGTTCTAATTAATTTTATGATTAAATTAAAAAATATATTTTGTAATTAGTGTTGTAATTACTCTTTTATACCTCAATTAAACGTGCATGAGAAATGAAACATCTTTGTTTTTTAATAGATTATCATTTTTATCTGTTTTGATAATTTTGAGTATTACTGTACTCGAGTATAATTTCCTGAAGGTCGAATACAATTGTTTCGCACTGCTTAGAATGACATTTCAATTGTGTAACTATTTCCGTCGACAACTTTACCTTGGTAAAGATGTTCTCTTCCTTCTTCACTTGCAACTCCAGGCTTATTTATGAAAATGTGAAGATAATTACTAAAAAAAAGTATTCGGTAATAATAAAACAGAGCTACTTCGCATGATACTTTTTAAAAACAACCAATTAGATGTCGAACGGGCTATTGTTTTAGCTAACCATAAAATGTCACACTGATCACTTTTCAAAATGTTGTTGCTGATCACTTTTCAAAATTTTATGGAAACAGTTTTTGCGCATACATTTGATTCCTTCTTTCCCCAATAATGAACTTAATTTTCAAAAATATATCATAATAAATTTCCTCTAAATATTTCTATTGGGTTGAAATAAAACATACTATATAAAGATAAGCATACAGGATGTTTCGAAACTCATGAGAAAAAATTGAAGGGGTGACAGAAAACATCTAAACAAACAATTTTCACCGTACAATGCATAGACGGAGCGCAAGCGGTAAATCGCTAGACGGTGCTGAAATGAAAAATATAAAGCCCATGTTTCTGATACATCGTAATTTCTACCATGGATTTCACATTAGCATAGCCTTTTTCTGATTAGTGTATTTCACAATGCCTCCTGAAATGACGGTAGAAATTACGATGTAAAAGAGAACTCGCGCTATATGCTTTCTATTACAGCGCCATCTAGCGTTCCACCGTCTGCTCTCTGCCTTGCATTGAATGGTGAAAATTGTTTTTTAGACGTTTTCCGTTACCTTTCAAATTTTTGCCCATGAGTTTCTGAACACCCTATATTATTTACCTACCGACTGATGTATTACATTAAATCATATGTAATCAGGAATCAAGAGATGACTGAAAATGAATAAAATTATTCAGAATTTTAAGACAATTCTGAGGCAAACATTTTTCCTCTTTTTAATATGGCTTTTCCTTCTTGGAATATTTTGGGGTCAAATAATTTTATTATTGATTTGCTATTATTATAGCCAACAAATGAGTTTTTGTAACAGACCATACAATATAACGCATTAAAACAAACTCTATTAAATACATTGTAAAGGAAAAAGTCTTTTTGATGGCAAAATTGTTTCTTCGCAACGCATTATACAGAACAATTTCTTTCGTTTTACTCTACTTTTATTATCTTAAAAAAAGAAGACAGGTTTATCGTGATGAACGAGGTATTTTTAATAATTGTCAACCCCCAATTCTTACAAATTATTTACTATAAAATCAAATTATTTTAACTTGCAGAATTTATTAACTTAAAAATTAAATTAGTAATACCGAATCTCATCTACTGTTCGAATGTTTGTTTTCTTACAGTCCGTTCTTTATGAAGAATTTCAACAATTTGCTTGCATTTACGAAAGCATCAAAGCATTTACGAAAAGAATTAATAATAATTTACTCATTGATGCTTTATAGGTTTTTAGAGCCTTACTGATTCACTTTTCATTGTTTTGCTTACTTCAAATTTCTTTATCTCGTGTAATTAGTATGCAAAGAATAGCTTACTTTAAATTCTATTTCAGTAAAATCACTCATGAAAGATTAATAAAGATTCCTTCTTCAACTTTATTGTTACTATCAAATGATATTAATTTTTAAATAAATTTCTAATAAAAAGTTTCCCTTTTTTTTTTTTTTTTTTTTTTTGGTGGTTGTTTTGATATTACTGTTGTATGAAACCTCACAAAAATGAACAAAACCGAATTGTAGTTACAACTTATTTGGTTATTTTAATAAATTTTTTGGTAAATGTAAAGCTTAATAGAAAAGCAAGCCTAAATCTGGCAGACTAAAGAAAAAAATTAATGAAATGAACCCAATTTTTTTTCCAGTAATTAGAAAACCATGAACCATCTTTATCTGAATCTAAGAAATGTTACGAATAATAATTCGAATAAGTAATTTTTAAGCAACTCTTTAAGTATTTTCGAAATGTTTATCTACTTTTAAAATAGAAGGAAGTTGTAATTATAGGATAAAAATACAACTTGAACTGAATTATTGAGGTTTATTTTCAGAGTTATAACTTAAGATGATTGCATCACATTTTTTTGAAAAGTCAATACCATCCCCGAAAAAAATTAAAAAAAAAAAAAAAATTTCTCTAGAATTTTTCCTTTTTTTTAAAAAAAAAAAAGATTCATTCGAATTATTAAATTGCAGAGAATAAAGTATGTAAAATAATAGAAGTGTTCAACATTGAATCCAATTTAGCGATTTTAATATCGTCAAACGAGAGTTTAAATGAGTTTACTGCAAGTCGTATTCGATTCAGGTCGTTGGGTTCGACAGGTGTTTCAGGTATTCATTTATTTGTACCCACAAATATAAATCCATTATATTTAATTTACATTTCAGATGTACTTGTTGATCCGACTTACTTTTCATAACAATTAAATTTGAATTCCTTTATTATAATCAATTTTTTTATGTAGTTTAGAAGCATTAGAACATTCGAGTAACCAATATAAAATTAAAACTTCAAGCTATTAAGAAAGACATTGTAAAAAGTTATTCTGAAAAATTCAAAAACGAAAAATATAATCATAAAAAAAATATAAGAAATAGAAATACTGTCGACCCCCTTGTAAGGGATGCCTTTGAATAAAAGATACCTCTATTTAAGGGACAATTCTGTTGGTCCCGGTTCCGTTGAATAATATATGTAATATATGTGTACTTCGCATCCCCCTCCCAAAAATCATCGTCATAAATGTTTCGACCGATGACAGCACGTTTGTCATCTTTTGAACAGATTCATCGGAAGAAACATATTGTTATTATTGTTTCTCGGTTTTCAGTGTATAATGATTAATCCAGATCTTGGCAGCTGCAATAAAATATTGGTGTGGCTACAAATGGCTGTCAAATCAGACCTCACCTCTTAGTGTTGAATTTGTTTCGCTCCGTTTAACAGATGTCGATACACACTGAGAACGCCATTTTTTTATAATAATGTAATACATCGTCCAACAATTTTAAACCAGCCTTCTAACTTAGTAGTCACATAGTTTAAAGGATAACAAATTTTTCCTTCTAAGTGGATCTGAAGTTTAGGCAGCCCTAACCGGTAAATTCACATTCGCAAGGTGTGACAATTAAATAACGAGACTAAAGCTGTAAAACATTTTATTTTGAATTCATACATATTTACTTATTATCACCGTTTTCTGTACACCCTTCCTCTTTCCTTACAACGCTCCATACGAATCTTTCATGGTTCAAAACAGTGTTGGAAGTCTTTTACTGTCATCTCCTTCATGACGCGTTCCGCTTTCTCTTCCACAGCTTCAACGGACTCAAATCTTGTCCCTTATAATACAGATTTCGCCTTAGGATACAAACAGAAGTCGCATGGCCCAAGATCTGGTGAATAAGGAGGATGGTCTAACACTGGGGTGCTGTACTTGACTAGAAACTTCTTGACAGATAATATTGAACGACTTGACCTTCCACAATGCAGGTCATTTTCCCCTTATTCTTTCACAGAGTTCAGCAAGAAAGTGAAGGTAGTAATGCCAATTAATAGTTGACCTTCAGGAACCCAGTGAAGGTACACAATGTAATGAATATCGAAAAAAACAATCATCATTGCTTTCAATTTTAATTTGCTCATTTGAGCTTTTTTGGCTTTCGGTGAAGATGGGCACTTCCAGTGCATGGATTAGAGCTTCGTTTCAGAATCATAAGCAAAAAACCCCTATTCGTTGCACGTTATTATCCTTTCCAATAAGTTTGGGTCATTTTCAATGACACTCAAACAGTAGAAACGTTTTTTCGAGCTTGTTGTTCAAACGTGCGAATTTAAGCACTATTTTGGCACACACTTTTTGCATGTTAAAGTTGTTGTGTAAAATTTACCGAACGGATTCTTTGTCAATTCATACAGTCTCAGCAATCGCACGAATGCTTAACTGAAAGTCAGATCAAACCAAATTACCGATTTTTCGATATTGTCTTCTATATTTGATGTGGAAAGGTGACCTGGGCTTGAATCATCTTAGCCGTTTTCTTGACCTCTTTAAAACGCTGAAGTCATTCATAAACGCGTGAACATGATAAACATTAATTGCCATACACTTCTTTCAACAAATCATAAGTTTCAGTAGCGGTTTTTCCAGGTTTCAAGTGAAATTTCACAATTCGTTGCTCTATTGTTACACATATCATTTTTCCGTCGAAACCAAAAAATAACTCCAATGCTAACGAAGGGTATGGCTATACGGATTTGTTTACAGAAGCGATGGGCACTGCATTCAAAAGAGAAGGTTTCACACTAAACAGCTGTCGGTCGCTGGCGTTTGGCGCATACGTACTTCTGTAGCAGCATCAGTATCGTTATTTAATATCTACACCTCGTAAATGAAGGTCGTCAATTTGTGTACTTTATAATTTTTCTGTGATGCTTACCTTCTGATCTAAGCAAAATTGATCCAAATACAGATTGATTTCTTTTTTTAAGAATTCATTAGAAATATTGACAGAAACTACCAAAACATTTATCCTCCAAGAAGTAAGTACAGACTGGATGTGCAGGTTAAGCGAATAAATATAAAAATGAAAGATTAATGAAGAAAAAAATAAATTTAATCATCTTTTAAAGTTGAATTTTTGTCTTTGTAAAACGCTTTAATTAATGTTTTCTGAGAATAATACTTGCTCTCGTCAAAAGCAGTTCAAACTGGTTTCATGAAATTCATGCGCGAAGGAACATTGTTAACGATAAAACAGAATAAATGACGGCACAAAGACAACAATTGTTCATGTTTGCAAAAAGAATTGTAGGAATGCTTAAATCACAAACCAAAGTGGATCGAAATCTGAATGTACCTCAGTGTGTTGTCTCAAGACTGTGGCAGGAGTTTTGAAATGCGGGAACTGTTAACAGACGACCAATCCCAAGTCGCCCAAGAGCTACAACCGTTCGCGAAGACCAATATCTGGCAATAGCTACACGACGTCAGAGGGAAAATTGTACTTAACCCTTTCGGGATGGTATGCCTTCGAGTAGGACGTTCCCTGGGGAAGGAGGGGAGTCGGAAGGAACTATCGCACTGGCCGGGGGTTTTGCGCCACTAAGCCTAACTTTAGGAAAAAAAAGTCACAAGAAAAGTTATAATTTTTGGTAAAATTTTAGACTGTTAATTAAGCTGTTACATATTTTAAAATTAGCATTATTAATTATCTTTTTTTTTTTCCTTTAATTTATAGAAAAATGTATACAAAGAAGTGCTTACTTTGAAAAATAATTTTCAGAAGCACTATTGTAATAATTCGAAAGTTTTAAGACAAAATACATCAATAAACTTTAAAATTGATAAACAATATATAAGAAAGACTATTTACAATAAGTAACAAAACTTAAAGTAAAGACCGAATGTAGTAATTATCTAAGCATGGAGAAACGCAAAGTCTTGTTTAGTCAGTCTCTGACAAAATGTGCTCAATAGATTCACTAGAAATATTCCTTTCAAACCGTTTAGAAAACTAATCACACTCTCATCATTGATTGGCTCGTCGACCATGTGAGTATATTCTTCTTGTAAACAACGCTTTCTCGCAATTATAAACAGGAGTCAAGGCTTTCAGAAATAAAAAGGGAATTAAACGAAATATATACGAAAGCAACACAAAGAGCAACAATACTGGTGATAAAACTCTAAAAAGAAAAAAAAATTTAAAAGCAAAAACTAATTTAAAAAGGGCATTTGAAGAGAATTGAAAAGCGCGAATGCTTATCCAAGTAGAAATTTAAAGTGCCGAGTTCAATTAGTTTACATTATGCTTTCCCTCCTACCCCTCAAAAACAAATGTACAAAATACCAAAGCAAGGCAGAATATAAGCTAATTGACAGTCAGGATCCTAAAACTATGATCAGTTCAAAAGTAATGGACACAGGACGTCGTCTTGAGAATTTCATAAAACGTTCCATCTTAGAATGCAAATATGCGTCTTTCGGCCCCTGAGCTCATTCACCAGTGATGAGTATTTGGTAGCTCGCCGTGAACGACGATCGCGAGTGATACATATATGGTACGTTCGCCCTGAAAGGATTAAGAGCTGGTTTCAGTATTCAAAGCCGCCACAGGAGTAAGAATTTCCAGATAATCTCTTCACAAGTGACTCACTCACGTTGGCAGATGACAAGCAGTTTGCATCCTCTTGCATCTACGCATAAGCGCACTCATTTAAACTGCAGTTTGGGACAGTGGACCAATGTGATGTTCAGTGACAAACATCGCTTTAGTTTTCGCTGGTTCTCCTCAGTAAAAAATATGAAGAGAACGGGGAACTCGTTTTCACCCGGGAGACATCACGGAAAGACATTGTTTTTCGTCAAGGGGAATAATGGACGACCAAACAGACTTCCATGTCTTTGAGACAGGATCCATAACGACTTAAAGATACAGAGATGAAATTCTTGAGGCCTGAAATTCTTCACCTGTTTCAAGATGCTGTTGGTATTGATTTCATATTAATGGGTTATAGTGTGTCTTGTAACCGTGTGAACTTGGTCGTCGACCTCCTTGAAATGGAAACTATCCAACACATGGCCGTGATCTGCTCACTAATCTGATCTGCATCCAATCAAGCATGTGTGAGATAAGCTCGAGAGACAACCTTTCCGCATCCACTGAGCCAAACAAACCTCAAAATCAAAAACATTTCAGTTATACAAGGGGTGAATATTCCTCGTATAATTGAAATAACTTTGAAATTAGTTCCAATTTGATTTTTAAAATGTTTGTAATATTTAGGAAATTATTCCAGAATTTTATTTTGATGAGTGTAGTAAAATAGTAATCATGTTTATAATGATATTATATTAATAATAAGGATTAAAAATATTTTAAATATAACATTTTTGAGTATATAAAATTGGCATGTATCACCTAAAATACGAAACGAAATCAAACATGAGTGCAACGAAATAATTTTTTAAAAGTTGTTTAAATAAGTAAATTCAAGTAAACATTTATCTGTTACAGTAGATGAAACTACAGATATTTCTTTGTATCGTGTTTGAACACAGATTATGTTATGTATCGCTTTATAAGTAAAATTTGCAGAAAATGAGGACAACAAATGCTTACTAGTTAAACAAAATTTTACAGTTCATGCCAGTAATTTCAACACGTTAAAGAAGATTTAGCAAACAGAATTTTGAAAACTTTAAAATTATCACGTTTGAATTTAAGGTACACGTAAGCGGTCAATGATATGATATAGCTGCTTCCGTGTCTGGAGCATTCAACAGTGTACCAGTCAAAGTAAAAGGAAAATTCCCATTAGCACTGAATGTACGTAGCGCTTCTCATTCTGTAAATTTGGTTATTTCAGACTAATGCCAAAATTAAAGATATTCGTAATTGCGTCGCAGAAGTTGAAAAATTATACTTGTTCATGAATACTCCAAATAGAATTAGTGCTTTGCTAGATAGTATATTAGAACTGTGCCATTTTCCCATGAAAAAAGAATTAAGACTACGCTCGAGTATAAGAGAAAATTAGCTGAAAAGTCACTCTTTAATACGCGTTAATTAGAGCGACATGAAATTATAATGGTGATAGTAGAATTTCTCCATCCTCTGATTGCCCTTGAATCAACTGAAAATTGGCATGATAAAGATTCATACCTCTGCTGGGTCCTAAATCCTTTTAAATTCATTGAGAAATTCCAGTCATTACTTTATTTTTGACAGAAAAAAATATTTTTGCTACTAAAGACCCGCCTATAGTGAGATTGATACGCTCTGAATATAATCGAAGTCCCAAATCCTCCCGTAGGCGTGGTGTAGTAGTTTGGAGAAGGAGGTACTGGTTCAAGTGTCATCCTCGTCACTTGACCGAATTTCAAAATTACGAAACTGGTCACCAATAGTCCTCGTGCTACGTTTAAGCTCACAATAAGCCATCACACTCAATCACAGAAAAATATTTTTTCTCTTATGTTACTCTTATCTAGAATATTGAAATTTAAGGCGGTGAGCCTCATTTCTGCACCTCAATTGAGCTACGATATTATAGAAGAACTTGAAATTATTCGCTGCTAATCAGAGATGGTTTTCAATTCTGTTTTCCTAAACTCGATTTATGTTTTTAAAAAATTAATAGGTGAGGGCAATAGAATTTTTCTTCCGCAAGTAACAAAAATTTAAAAAAAATCTTTCTAATAT
Source organism: Nephila pilipes (assembly GCA_019974015.1). Classification (NCBI taxonomy): domain Eukaryota; kingdom Metazoa; phylum Arthropoda; class Arachnida; order Araneae; family Nephilidae; genus Nephila; species Nephila pilipes. Next base: position 120,884 of record BMAW01071619.1, read on the forward strand.
TCCTGTAGAATCACCCGATTCTTATTTTAGGATCACAACTTTAATTTAATTTTTATAGCTGTAATCTTACATCTTAAAGAAAGATTCTCAGAACAGAAAACAATTATGATTTCATTAAATATTTTAATTACACTGGAGAATGACATCATATCTGCAGATGAAAATAAATTTGAAATATTGAAAAAAGCATCTTTTTCAGATTGTAGTATTAGTATTTTGACTACGAAATATCAGCCGTGGTAAAAGAAATTACTAGCACAACAGACTAGATTAAATGCTACAGAAGCTTTTATAAGAGTGAAATGTGTGTTTATTGACAATAAAACCTATAACTCTAAATTTTTGTAACGTTATTTTCCATACTTCCACAACTCAAACTTTCATTTATATATATATATATATATATATATATATATATATATCGTTTGCAAAACACATCTACATATAGTTTGCAAAACACTTCTACATATAATCATCTTCTAATTCTTACTTTTTTTTTTATCTTTTTTACATATTTTTATGTTGTAAAGATTGGAAGTGGCTATCTGGCACTTTCTTCTTTGGAAAAGGAAATCTTTGAACTGGCGATGGTAGAGTGCTTTTGCCAAGATGCTGTTAATACTCTTAATTACCAAGTTCCTGACCTCAACTATTTAAGACGGAAATGCTTGGGAACAAAGCAATTCTTGATAAATTATGCAATGAAACGTTAAAATTTCGTGGTTTATTTTTTTCTGAATAATTGATGTTACCCCCTCTATGTATTCCTGTTTTAATATGTTCCTCTATGTATTCCTGCATCCATTAGTTGCAATAGAAACTATTTTATTCATATCGATTCCATTGTCTTCCAGGCATTTTTGCACAGTATTTGCTATATTTCTCGACGAGTTTGCCCGGATAACGGTAGCAATCCTAGCAGTTCTTCTTTTGGACCTAGGGACATCAAATACCTGACGAAAAGGGTAGGCAAAGGCCAGTTAAATGTCTTCCACTTGCATATGTGTTACATTTGAAGACATTTTAACAGATCTATCTTGTACTGTTTTAGCAGACAATGGCAAATCTTTGAATTTTTTCATGATTTCTACTTTGTTTTTAAAATCACGAAACAATTCTCCAGATGCAAGTATATAACAATCTTTGACATACTCACCATCTGTGAATGGTTTTCTCTTTTTGCTAATTCTAACGATACTGCAAAGCTTGCCAGATTTTAATTATTGGAATGTTACGCCCAGTTACTTAGCATGGAACTTGACTGTTTTCATTGGAGCTCTTCAACGGCTTTTTTTCGAGCTTCACCGGTTGGATATTTACCAGCAAAATGGGTATGTTTTGTAATGAAGTGTCTCCTCAAATTTGACTTCATATTGTATGAGAGTTTTTCGAGGCAAATGAGACAAGTAAGAAGGCTATTTGTGTTGTATATGAATGCAAACGACTCCGTCCAATCCTGATTGAATTCTCGGTTTTCTTCTTCAGTTCTTTTTTTTAACAGATGCCATGTTGACGGCGGAGCCAAAAAAAATGATTTTTTTTAAATTTTACTTAGCTATCTAAAACGGCAAACAATTTATTTACCATTATTACTTCGTTAACACGATCCTCAGATATGTAATTCAATTTTATTACTGATTTTATTATATTACACTCGTACATACTTTTGAAAAGATAATTCGCTTCTAAATCGTATTCTTCTTGAAACAACGAATAGACACGCAAAACCGCAAGCAATTAAATTAACACACAAGCAAAGTAACGTCGGCCATGGTGTCCGAGAATGACTGGCTGACAACACACTCTAGACGGTGGCTTTTTGGATGAGACGGAAATGGAATGCAATTAGCTGAATGATAAACATGATCGCGGAGTCTTATCTCTAAAAACAAAATAATAGTTCAAATTTATCTTATTACGGTCAATGCATTACGGTCAATGTAATCAATGTAATTAACGATTATGAAAATAGAAGCTATTGAGAAATTAGGTACTTAAAAACATTTTTCTTATTTTTTAAAGATTTTTTTTTTATATTAAATTATTGATTTTTTCGTGTGACACTGGAGAGCCGTAACTTTACACCTAAAGAGCCACCGGTTGCCGATCCTTGTGCCAGACATATCTGACACATCTACTGATGATAGCATTTTTGATCCAGTTCGTAATAAACGTGCTCGCTTGTATCAAGTAGTGAATAGTTGTTAGTTAGTAGTTTCATTCCTAATTTCAATTCGAATTCTTATATGTTATATGTACCTATAGATTGAATTTTCACTGTACACTAATTTTAAAAAAATTATAGTAAAATGAATTTTTTGTTTCGTAAATATGTAATATGCATTTCATTATAACTTTTTTGCACTGTTTTTTGAAAACTGTTTAGTTTTTTCCCTCTTATACGAAAACATATCCCCAAATTTATCATATGTCGCATGTATTTTTTGCTCGGTTTTCTGAGGAACATATCTACCGTTTAAAAAAAGAATTGAGTGTATCTTCATTTCGAATATCCTATGAAAAAAGGATATATAAAATTATATAATTATAACAATAAATTTTGATTCAATACATTTATATTTTCAGGAAAGTTCATCTATTTTCTTATCAAAGATTATTTCAGATTCCACAATTGTTGTTGTTGTTTGTCCACATTTTTCCATTGGAAAAAAAAAAAAAACAGTATTCAGAATATTTGCAGCTACTTTCAGTTCAGAGATTAAAGGCACTGACATCTTACTTGAGATGAATCCTCCGCGTTGTGTGTAAGAGACATCAAAATATTCAAGATCAGTCAAAAAATTTAACCAGTTTATTCAGTTCATAAATAAACATACTTAAAAATTAATTAAATGTATGTGGAGCAATTGTCTTAACTCTTCTCAACTAAATATCATACATACTTATTTAGTAGACTCAAAATAGTAGATTTCAAATAATTTGACCAAATTGAAGTAGATTTCTAACCTCGGGATCCGAACCTTCATACAGTTGCACTAACATCTATAGCAGTCCATCGACTTCTATATCTCCTGTACCTGTAAAATCCTATTCACTAAACTTCTTATATACACTGCTCTCACAAGATTTTTTTTTTTTTTTTTGTACACTTAAAATTACAAGTATTAAAAGCATGGAAACATAATATAAGATATGAACTTAAAAGACACGTATTATGTAACTAAAATATTTCAGTCAAAATGTTCTTTTTTGACATTATCGGTATGTAAAGTAAATTGCAATGACTGGTTGAAACTGATTATCAACATATAAATTTATGTTTATATATGAAACTAAAGTTTATTGCCAAATTTGTGTGTGTGCAAAGGAGAAACGAGCGAGAAGAAAATATCTTCAGGCAATTGCAAATATCTTTATCTTCATCTATTTACAAAATATAATAAAAAATGAGTAATTCAAGAAGAAATAAAAGAAAATAGTACCTTAAAAAAAGAAAAAGCAAACCGTTAAAGTTTCACCTCGCATAAAGCGAGCGGCGCGTCTAAATACGTGAATATTCCATTCTGGTTACCACTCGTTAAGTCTTTAAGAATGTCGGAACGAGTTTGTTACTTTTCTTCATTCTGTACAAATTAAAACGCTTAAACTTTCACTACAAACAGGTGGGGAAAGTATTTGCCTTTGACAAAATGCCATAAAGAAAATGGAGAAAATCTTGCAACGAAATGGATAAAAAAGAGAGAAATAATCAATAACGAAATTATGTGAAACTTGCTGATGAAAAGCGATTTTCTAAAGATAGCCTGGATAATGATGTGTTCTAAATGTAGAAAGGTTCCTGGTTGGAAAAAATGTCGAAATTGTGGAGGTAGTATTCTTTTCTGAGAAGAATAATATACATTAAAAATACATGTCGGGCACACATGTAAGATGTGGTTGACGGGCTGCAACTTGTTTGCCAAGCATGTCCCACACATACTCTTTCAGATTCAAATCAGATGAGAATGCTGGACATTCCATACGGGTGATATCCTAAGATTGAAGGCATTCGTTTACAATATTTGCTCGGTGATTGAAGGCATTCGTTTATAATATTTGCTCGGTGTGGACGGACGCTGTTATCCGTAATCACAAATTTTGTGCCCATAGCACCCTTAAGCAAACGTACAAGCCGTTTGAAAATGATGTCCAGATAAATTTTGCCAGTCATAGTTCCAATTTGAACATGTAGATCTGTTCTGGAACCCAGTATAATTCTACTCCAAATGAGCAATCTTGCACCATCTCAACGGTATCGATCAATGATGTTGTCTTGGTGCTAGCGGATACCTGGCGTTCTCCATATGAAAGTCCAACGTGAATCAGACTACAAGCGAAACCAGGACTCGACAGAAAACGTCACATAAGCCCATTGTGACGATGTCCGCACTGCATATTCTCTACTCCAGGTTAGCCGTTCGTGACAGTAAGTTGCCGTGAGTGGAACACATCTAATAGGCCTGCGAGCATATAGACCAAATGTCCCAAGCGTCTGTACATGGTTTGTCTCAAAACTGTCGTACCCTTTGGCTGAAGACAGCTGACAAGAAAGGTCTAATGTTGTACTGGTAGCCCATACCGGTCGTCATTTGGCTTTGTAACTTGGAGGCGACCTGTACTGAAACGAAGATATGTGCGATAATTCTACAGATAAAATTTTTACTTTAGAGCTCGATTTCGGTGTGATTCTGAATTATCCTTTTTATGGATATGAGTGTATATTAGGCTTACAGCTTATGCTGCAGCTAAGGTGTATGGCACTTTCTTGTCGGATAAAATCTTGCCTTGGATGAGGAATTATACAAATACAGGTTGGTTTGCTCTTCAACAGGATCCCCACTACCAATTGTATTGAAACCGTCTTTGAGTATGAGCTTGGGATCGTTTTATCATGGACTTCTCGTAGTTCTGACCTGATTGGGATAGAAAACTTATGGAAGATATCGGACATCGTTTAAAAAACGGATAGATTAATCAAGATGAGCAAAAATGCTCCACGAGTTGTAAAACGAATCGTAGTTCATGGCAAGGACAAAATTTGAAATTTATTTAACAGCATGAACTCAAGGCTACTACAAGTGATAAAGGGTCATGTGAAATAAAAAAAAATAAATGTAAGTGAAAATTTTAACTTAACTTATCAACAAATAATAAAACCTGTATACGAAAAGATTTTGCATTAGATTTTCATGGCGAATCTCAAAATTTTATAATGGATATACTGAATAAAGATATTCTATGCATTAGCAAGTTAGTTGGTTTATATTATGCCTTTTATTGTTGATTATTACAAATTTTGCACTGTTAATATACTTTTATTTAGAAATTTTAAGAGCATGCGAAAAACTCTTGCGAACAGTGCAGTAAAACTAATTTACATAAGTCACATTTCTTTCACAAGACTCTATTCTCATATTAAACATAGTAATCTTCGAGGTCTGTGGTCAAAGGGAAATGCACGTGAGAATCAGTTACACTTTTTCATCTAATGAGGAAGGGGTAAAATCTTCATCCGCAACCGCATCGTTGTTTCGTTTTACTTCAAATACGATGTCGCCATCGCTAGGAATACCTGAAAGTACATTCCTCAATATCAAACAATTCAAAGTGTTCAGTTTCGTCTATGGGGGGGGAGAGAGAGAGAGAGAGAATTGGCTCAATGTTTTTCTCAACCACATAGCGATCGATAGATTTTTAACATCGTCGTTCGCAATGCTCTTTTCCATGGCCTAATACAGTCCTTGAAAAACCCGCATGTCGAAAACAGCTTCATATTGCTACGACTGTGACTTGTTTTCAAGACATATCAAAATGATTGCTTCCGAGAGATATTTTATAATTGTTGTTCATTTCGTAATTTTCAAAGATACGCAGAGCTAACTGCTTTCTGTAGTGAGATTTGAAACGATGAAATAACACTTCATCTGTCGGTTGGATCAAAGAAATTATATTGGAAGGCAAAATGCGAACTTGATGCCTTAAAGAAATTTTTTCAAGTGGGATTGGGTAGTGCAATTATCTACCAGAAATACAATTTTGTGCTTCGCTTAAGCGAATTCATTGACCATTGACGAAGTTCTTCTTCAAACCAATCAGCAGTCATCCATACTTTCCGATTGCTGTATTATTTACGGATATCTTTTTACCGTTCTTAAAACATTTAGACTTTTGAGAATTACCTTTCACGGTTTTTTTTTTTTTTTTTTTTTTTTTTTTCCCAGATCCATCCATGTTAGCACCCAAGGAAACAGTTATTCTCACAACTGCCCTTAAATTTAAAATTTGGTTTGCAGTCATTTAGTAAAACAATCCACTTTAATTGTCCTTAAAAATGGCTTTCTTATCATAAGCCCAGATTACTTAGGACTACATTTGAGTCTTCCAGTTTTCCACATCCTATGAAGAAATATTAAATGCTTCACCCACAACTTTATAGCATACGATATATTGTTCTGATTTTTAAATCTGTCCAACCAACCATTTGAGCTAACGAAATCCGCTTCTTCAAAACGTTCCGCAACTTCATTCGCTTTGTTTCGTATCACATGAAGGCTCAATTCCGCTGAAAGGTAAATCATTTTAAAATAATTTCTTCTACAGAAACTTTTTCATCCTGAAATTGCTTCTTTGCTCCATCCCATTTTCATTTTTATTTATTTAAATATTTTATTTTTCTTATATATTTCTTTTTTTATTTATTTTATTTATTTACTTTTATTTATTTATTTTTTCCCCGTGAGCAACAATGATCAGGCAACGAATTTTTCAAAAAATTGGAAACTGTCGATTTTGATAAAGAAAATTTATTGCGTATCATCGATTAATTGGGTTCATTTCCCATGCGTTTGATTCCTTTTATGGCCGCGGCAGCCTAGTGGTCATGGTCGTGGACAAGGTGGTTTTTGTCGGGTCGCAGATTCGAGCCCTCATGCCACTAATGACCTGCCGTGTAGCGGGGCTGAAGCACATTAAATCTGGTCGAGGTCCTATGCCCTTCCATTGACATGGTGGAGAAATTTGGAGAGAGAGGAATCATCTAAGCTGTCATCCTCATCACTGGACCGTTGCTCAAAATTCGAGATCCGACATCAATAGTCTTCAAAAGTTTTCATTTCAAATGTCCTGTTGTTGAAGCGAAACCTATCTGGCTGAAGTCCATTTGTGAAAATCCTAATCTACATTTCAATCTTAAGTCCTGTATTCTTACGGCTTGTAAACTTGCCCAAAGTTTCGCAATTGTTTCAATATTTAGTTACATTTCTAAATTTTCAATTTTCTTGTTATGTGTTTATAATTGTATATCTAGTATATATGTATATTTTTTGTGTCTAGTGTTTCATTTCTAAATCTTTCAATTTTCCTTTTTGTGTGTGCGATTTAAACCAAAGCTGTCTCGGGCAGACTGGCTGCCTGTATGGGTCATAATGTCTGCATCCGTTATTAGCAGGAAATCGTGATTTCAATGGATTATGTATTGATACGTATTTCAAAAAAGAAAAAAAAAAAGAAAAAAAAAAGAAAAAATTGGAAATATTAGAACTACGACGCAACACTCTATAAACACATTGTTAAGCTTTTATTTACTTTTGAATTTCTAAATCATGTACTACATTTCGTTCTTTGCTTCAACAAGTACTGTTACTTGTTTTTCTTTAATGTTGTAAAAAATTGTAAAAAAAATTCTTTTTGCCAATAAATGCTGAGTGCGGGGGTGATTGTCTCCCGCTGGATTGGTTTGTAGCTTTAAGCCCTTTGGATGAGCTTGGTTCCCTCGGGCATTCTGCCAATAGTCCCCGTGCTACTTTTCAGTACGACATTAAGAAAACAATCAGTCATGGATAATTTTTATATTATCCTCAATTGGAAATGCTTTCCTCTTCATGGAACAAAACTTTTGCACCGATTATTATCCGGGTATTGCAAAGATGATAAAATGGCTATTTAGTCCAAAATACGCAGATGAATATAAACAGCGGCTGGAGACAGAAATGAGAGGGTCATCTTACAACGCCACTATGATCCACTGTGTTGTTCTCATTTTTCAAGGAGCCTGTGTAGTTAAACAGTAGATTCTTATAAATGATTAGGGGGAAGAAAGGGGAAAGAAGACACATAGTTCATTGCTAGAAAGGTTAAGTTGCAAAAAGTGATGGTTCAAGAGTCAAATCTGGTTATGACACACTAATCAATTTGTATCAGTGATTCTTGATTTTAGAAACATGGAAAAAAGGTAAAAATTTGTTGTCAAAAAGAAAAGTCAAAAATTGAGAAGGATTGTTAAGATATCCCGGAGGCGCGTCACCCATGTTCACCAATGACAGAAAGCCTTTTAGGAAACAAAATGTATCACTTGCGTATCTCGAGAGTTATGATGCCCATATTCACCTAATGAAGGTGATGTCCCTTGAGAGAACTCATAGAAAGAGTGAGAGTTTAACCAGAAGCTTAGGAATGCTGTGTTTTGGGAACCGAATATGCGTGTATGAAAAAAAAACCTTTGTTAAACTATGGAAGAAATCTAAGGAACAGAAATTTCAGTTCACACTTTCAGCGGTCTTTCATTTTCTGAAATTGAATTCACAGTAAACGTTTAAAATAACACTAGTTAAACAGGAATTCAGTTGGAACCAGTGAAAAAGCTCACTTTATCGTGAGATCACTATAGCGAGATTCAACTGTAAAATAAATCATAATTCTATTTTGAAGATAGAAGCACAAGCTATTTGCTTAGATTTTAGATATGACACATTTAAACAAAGTCTATTCGGACAATTTCTCTGTTTAATTATATGTATCTTCGCTTTAAAAATATTCAATACAATCTCCGAAATTAATGTACTAACAGTTGGTTTTCCTTCGAATTCCGGGACACACATTCAAATTTTTTCGGGATGAACGGGCAGATAAATTTACAAGTTCATACACATACAGTAATAGAGTTCGAGAGAGCGATCGGGTCAGAAGGAAATCTTTACCAGTCCATACCAAAACATAAGGAGGAAAACCTAATAAGAATTTTTATTCTATAAAATATGTCGAAAATTTTTGAAACATTCCTGACATTAGCATATTATGTCTAGTTGGACCAAAAAAAAAGGATTCTGAGCACCAGTATCATTAGCAAAATGATAAGCTATCGAGGACTTACAAAAATTTAATTAATGATGTAACTCAATGTGCAGTGCATGCAAAAGTATGTATAATGCCTCATAGAAACAATCTTTGGATTGTAAACTCAAAATCCGAGAGTGGTTCAAATTAAACACGATTTAGATATTGGGAACATCCCGAATACCAAGGCACTTTTCAGCTTGGAATCACTCTAACACTCATCCATCTGAGGAATAAAAACTATGATATTAAATGGTTGTTGGAAAAAAAAAAAATATGGTCGGTTGATTGAAAGAGAAAATTTGATCGAGACACAGAATGGATGCAGTAGTAGAACTTACTATGTCGCTAGGAGGAGAAGAACTTGACGATATGACTGCACAAAATATCCTAGAATCACTGGCGGAAGAAGAAATTGATATAGCAGGTTTGGTAGGAATGTTAACTGGAATCCATGAAAACTTAGAGAATGATAGCATAGGGTAAAGACGAAAAAGTTTACTCTACAAAGTATAAAGAAAGCCCTAAGCTTTGCTGAACTGTTAGTTTTATTTCTTAAATGAATATCTTCAAATGAAAGCAGCAAAAAATTTGAAAGAAAACTTCATACGTGCTTAGCATCATATAAGGTAATTTATATAGATATTTTTACTAAAAGCAAGCAATGTAAAATAATGGATTTTTTGCAAAAGATAAAGCATGGATCAGAAGATCGGCTTATAATGCTTAGCGATGACGAAGAAAACATTGTTGATTTCGCATTAATATGTATTACTTTTTTAAAAAAAAAAATTTAATGAAGATATTATCTTAAATATGAAAATATAATAGCACTTTTTAGCTTAATCCCCCTTTTAGTACTAGTTCTTTGTTTCTATGACACATATTCACATACACGACAATGTTTTGGAACGTTATTCCCATGTTGTGTATGGAGGTTACCTGTGTACTAAGAATGAGAATAGTGTAAAACTCCCTGTAAAAATGTCCATTGGACGTCCTTCTACTTTCTAAGAAGTCCTCGAGTATTACGAACTTCGCATACCAAGAAAATAGTCACAACTTTTCCGGTCATATTCGTCTTATTTGAAGTAAATTCACCGAAAGCAACATATTATATTGATTATTACTTGCTTTCCGGTGTACAGGGAATCCAGGTCTCATCAGAGACAACTCGATGCAAAATAACGACACCTTGACGTTGTAGTAATAACCTATGAATTAGCATCAATCTGACGCTTAACAGATGGCAGCCCAAAATAGTAGCTCCAGCTTGGAGGACCGTCCAGAACGTATGACAGATACTTTTTTAGCCAATTTCGCAGATCCGTAATGCAATGTCACTTTAATATTGACTGATTATTTATTAACGTTGCACTTAAAAGCAACACGAAGGCTATTGGCTTTAAGTCTTGTAATTTTGAATTTGAGTGAAGTAACGAGGATGACACCTGGGCTGCCATTTCTCTCTCCAAGCTTCTCTGTCATTCAGCATGAGGACCCTCATTGTTTATTAACGTAGCACAAAGAAGCAACACGAGAGCTATTGGTGACGGACCTCGTAACTTTGAGTGAATGATGGTGGAGTTTAATGGCGAAGGAACCATATGTGGCTATGCAGAGCCAACAAGTTGTTATTGTGAACGACATTTGAAAAAATGTGGGAGGGGAGATAAAAGTTGGTTGACAAGGAGGGTTGAAATTAGAGATGGATCGTTAAGATATCCCGGAGTTGCGTAACCCGTGTTTACCAGACAGTAAAACCCATAGGAAAGAAAAAGATTACTAGAATACCTCAGGGTCGTGATTGACAAACCTACCTAAAGAAGGTAAGCCCCCGAGAGCTCGTAATTTTGAGCTTCGATTGTCATGTGTGTGACGAGGACACTTGAGCTCACATCTCCCTATCCATCCTCCACAGATTTAATGTGCACCACCTCTCTGCATGACGAGATGCTACAGGACTCGAAACCACGACTCAACGGAATTTAGTTTTGTTTAGTTTAGTTTTTATTAACGTCGCACTAGAAGCAACACGAGGGCTATTGGCGACGGACCTCGTAATTTTGAACCACGGTCAAGTGACGAGGACGACACCTGAGCTGGAACACTAAATACAATTTCCAATCATTTAGCTTGCTTTTATTAAGATTCTTATTCATGATTACTGATTAAATTATAAAAATGAAATGAATTTTTATGCATTTCTTTCTGTAATTAATATATTGAACACATAAAATAAATTTTTAATATTATATCAATATTTTTTAAATATTTGTTCCATTGAAAAATAATATATTTTTGCATCAATTTACATACATGTTTTATTGCCATTTTCAATCCAATAATGACAAACACAGAAAAGAAAAAAACAATTTATAAAAAGAGAACAATTTTATTATACATTTCATTTTGAAAGCATATGCCAACAAAGTTGACAATTCAGTGCTCTAAAAGTGATGCATTTTATAATGAGATTTTTTTTACAGATCTTAGAATACAATAATAGTCATCTTTTTAAAAAAGGATACAATTCAGAAGGCAGAGATGTGATTTAAAAACATATTAAATCAAATCTGTGCCAAAAAAGACATGTAGCTCACACACATAAATTTATAATTATTCCCCCATAATACATTTTATAAAATTAATTTTCATGGGTACTGAAAATAATAATCAACTAGTCAATAAAAAAATTTTATCAAAACATTGGCATACTGATTTAATTTGGAAAAACTTAAGCATGCCCCATCTTGTTTCACAGCCTATATTTAGTGCCAAACCTACTCAAGACACTATTATATTACCGTGCATATATGATTAGCAATATGTGCATATTGAAGTTGACATCAAGAGTAAACCATGCGGTTTCTTTCTTATGGAATTCAAGGTAAGATTTTGGAAAACCAGAAGTACATTTCAGAACTTCGTTTTTAAAAAAAGGAAAAACAATATTAATTATACAACTTTTAAATATTTATATTTCAAATCTTTAAAAAATTCATTTATAACTCCATCATGTTTTAACTAAAAGTATTTCAATTTATAACAGTAGGTTTCATTATTTTGTATAAAAATAAACTGTGATCTGATTAAATATTCTACACAAAGATTTTTAAATTTTGAACTTACTCTTAAAAAAATATACAATACAATCTATCAGAATTCAAATGAATTAGAAACAGTTTTATGTATCAAATTTTAACACAAATACTGAAAAAATACAAATAAGTATATAAAAATGGAACTTATACACATACAAAGTTAAATATTAATTTTTGAAAATATAAGAAAATTTCTTTTCCTTTTTTAAAAAGAAAAAACTTAACTTTATCAGCTTTTTAAATGACAAGATATGCATCACATAAATTTACATAAAAAAATATCTTAAATAAAAATTTACATGAGTGTCAAAATTGATATACAATTTCATAACATGGAATTATTATCAAAAGATTTTAATTTTACTAATTCTTGATAATTTATAAATTTTAAAACATTTTGAATCAGTAATGTAACAAAGTAATCCAATATTAGAAACATCATTACTTGAAAAAATATTATCTCCAAAAGAGTAAATACTCAGCATGTTGAATGTTAATATTTTCTTTTGCATAATCTCACAATTATGTTTTGGTTGTGTAGTACATATAATATATATATATATACCAGACCCTTTCTTATAATTAAGAACTATTAGCATAAAATGGGTAATTTTCAAAAATTTGCATGGAATGCTTATATTTCAGCAATAAGGGTCCTCTAAAGAGGATAAACTGATGTTTTGAAAAGACGGAATACTGAACAATGTAAAAAAAATCACATTTAGGAATGTTACTGAATGTAATTACTATCAGAGAAATCCATAAATATGTGTATTTTTACATTTCTAAAATTACAAAATAAGTTTTATTGGATGAGGCTGAAACTACTCTTATTATTTCACAAAATACTATTTTTATCAATATATGGGAAATTTTAATCAGAATAGAGTATAAACAAATATATTTTTTTAGAAAGAGTTTTGCCTTAAGGTATTAAGTTTTTAAAATATTATAAAATTCAAATCAGCAATTTTTTCAACTACTTTCTATGTATTTTTCAGCTTTTATAATTCAACATTAGCAGGGAAAATATTTTGTAAATATTAATCCTTCACTCTCTTTTATTCAGATGTAATGATTGTGACATTTTGTTCCATGAGGTAAAGTGATTAATTGATTTTATATATTTCTTAAGTATTTTAAACATATTTTAAAGGCTACAGGGAATCTTACATTTTTCTGGATACCATTTTAAAAATAAAACTGGAATTTCACCACATTTTTAAGAACGGAAATTATTATGAAGATAAAAAATAAACTTTCATTGTAATTTCTTTTTTACAATCAATTTAGATATTTTTTACTTCAAATTTAAGAATAGTGAGACAAACTTTTTTTTTCTTTTCGTCTTGCAAAGGATTGATATTTACTTTTAAAATTCTAATAAAACTTTGATTGAAAAGTGAAGTGCATATAAAAGTTATTGCAGATTTGTTATGAAGAGAATTTGTACGATTATCAGTCCTTATCTAACAAGTTAGATCCAATAAGCTTAACCTATTTTTAAATTGAATAATTCATTCAATACTGTCAAGTTCTTGCTACTTTCAATTAATGAATAGCAGCAATATAAAATCCAAACATATACAAAACAATTCCTTTCAATAGTTGAAAATATTTCTTAACCATTTCACTTTTGTGTTCATAACTTGAAATACACCATCAGTATTTAAATATAGAACAATCAATTTTAACATTTTCTTTGTATGGATTTCAGAATGATAGACAATTAAGTTTCAGAGTTCTCTAAAACTTCAAAGACTATACTGATAAAATTTTAAATCTAAAAATCTATTAATATTTATGATAATGAACATTTAATTAAGCAACATGTACTACCTTCAACACTTAATAATGTTTTCTGACACGCTGCTTACAAAAAAAAAAAGTGCTTCATTATCAAGCTGATAACTTTTAATGATTTTATATTCACTGTAGTTCTAATTTCATTTGTCAGTAAAAAAGAGTAAAATAAAGAATTTTATGTTCAATTATTAAAACATTTAGCAATAAAAACAGAGTACATCAGAAACTAAAATCAGATGTATAGCTCATTTAAATAATGAAACATAACTAAAAATAATTAGCAAACACATATCTGGCATACAATCCTAGTCTTCAATGCTATTATAATACATATTCTCAAAGAGTTCTAACATCTGCATTGTGTAAAAATTAGTATAGAAATAAATTATTTAGGAGCATATTTTTATATTTCCACATATCACAGATAAAAGTTCTGTGACTATTTTAATGACAGAATAGATTACAGGCATTGTTGATATATACTTAAACCATCTCACTAAGAAGAGAAATTTATTTTTGGACCTCATATAAAAAAAAATGTGTACATTAAACTCTTTTTAGATAAACAGAATACTGAAATTAAACTAAATTTCATGAATTGGTATTTTAATTAATAGCTAAAATGATTTCAAATACTCTTCAAGCAAAAAATATTTTCAATTCTTAAAAAGCTAAATCTTTGAAGTTTATTCTTGATTTAGACAACAAAATATTTACTTCCACTCAAAGGAATTTAACTTTAAAGCAACTAGTCTATGTGTCAATTATAAATCATGCATTTATATAATCCAATTTTAAAAGAGAATTTTTTTTTTTTATAAATATCCATGTGCAAAAAATATTTTAATGCTTAGAGAAGTTTACTGATTACTTTTTATTCAATTGTTTCATAACTAATAATATGAAGGAAAAAAAATCAAATATTGACACCTAAGAAATTTTAAGAAAAAAAAATAGAATAATTTCAATAGAATTCTCAAAAATAACTTCTAAACTTAATGCTACCACAAACTAATAAAAAAATTATCCAATTTGTAGAAACATATTCTGCTTAAAAATAATATCTTAATACAGCTATGAATTTTATTTCATGCAACTTTTGAATTAATCTGAAATAAAGGTAATATTATAATCTAAATTATTTCTCAGAGATTTTGATATACAAGTTAACAAATTATTAAATTGACTAAGGAAAAATGACTAGTAAAATGCTAAAGCATAAGAAAACACCCGATTTTACAACCAAATGTACAAAATCTGTTACCAAGTTTGAAAATCATTTACACTCATTATTTACAATTCTTAGGCTTGCAATCAAACAAGACAGGCACGAAAATAGTTCAAAGTGAAATAATTTAGTTTCTTTCTCTTCAAAATACAAGTAATCCAAAGGACACTTCATTGTGATTGTCTATTACAAAGAAACATATCTAAGCAACTATTAGTTTTTTATTATTAAATAAAAATAAATTTGTAGATACAATTATACCTATATGAATTGTTGATTACAGCAAAATTAAAATTAACGAAATGATAATTTTTAAAGAAAATATAGTTTTTTCTTCGTCAACAGGTATAGTTTTAAATACAATTTCAGAATATTAATTAAGAAAAAAATATTTAAGAATTAAGTTTGAATTTAATTTAATTCTTACAATTAATATACCTTAAATTTTATATTCTTGTTGTGCACTAAATAAACATATTACATATTTATAAAAAATTTTATTTAAGGGCATAATAAAAATGAATAAAATATAACAATTCCAATAAAATTTACTCAATAGTTTCAATTCCACTTTTAAAAAAATTTAAGCACATTAACCCAAAAGGCAGAAAATATAATTATCTTACAATTCTATGAAAGAAAATCAAAATAATTGAAATTAATAGATTACTAACACTATTTTTCATAGTAAAAATTGATACATGAAATTCACAGTTTTGATTAGTTACATAATATGATCAAATAATTTATTGAATACTACAATTCAATCAAAAATTTCTAGTATATGCAATAAGAGCATAATGCAAAACATTCTGAAATAATTTTTCTTTAAAAATACAGAATTATATTTCAACATACAAGTTATTTCTAGTATTACAGACATAGCAAATTACTACCTTTTCAAAAAATACACTGTGCATGAATAAAAAACAATATTGCTCAGTGAACATTACACAGAATCCTCAGTCAGAATCTCATATCTATGATGCTCAAAGTTATCCCCTTCCTAGATATATGTTAACTGTACAGTATCACAAATCAATTTTCATCTTGCCATGTGTATTTTATTAGCAATATTAATTAAAAGCATCTTTTAAAATTGAATGCACATTAAAATTTATATCAATGACAATCCACAATTCATTTCAGAGTTAAATATCTAAACAATATGTTTATTTTTCTTTAAAACATGTACAACTGGTGATGAGTTATAAAATATATGCTTAAATCAGAAAATTTCAAAGGAAATTCTTATATGCAACAATTAAAAACCAAATTAAACTGATATAATTATATAACTAAACTTTAAATTCAAAAAAACTAAAATTGCAATAAAATTTTGATTTGGCACAAACTAAGAATGGCATTGTATTTTTCCAATATTACAAAATTCAAAAGAATACCAATCAATTAATATAAATTTTGCAGGAACATTGAAGATGCTACAAATATAAATATCAATCCAATTTCATATGATTATACAATTCCGAATCTATATGAAGATTCAAAACCCATACTCAATCCGTACTTTAATACATGACATTCTAAAGTCAATATATACCAGATCTTTTGAGTATTACTTATTCAATGGGTCTACCACGACTTAAAGATTTTAAGGCATTTTACCAAAACAGGTAGGTTGGGTAGATCGTTCCACAATCTGAGCATTATTGGATAGCATTTCTTGCATAGCTAGTCGGTCAACACAGAGAATGTATCTTTTTTTTTTCACTGTTTAATTCTTATATTATAAAAACTAAAGTTTCTCCACAAAACTTTAAACATTCTTGGAACTAGCTGCTCATGCTACCTTTATCCAGGACTCGTCCTATATATTCTGTAAGATTCACAGTTTCTCTTTCAGAACGAAGAACAAATGGATGTTCCTGAAACAAAATAAAAATAATTAATAACACCGAAATCAGAAAGATTTTCAAATAACTGTTTTTAAAATACAAAAGAATCAGTTTCAAATACTTAAATAAAAACATTAAGAAATCCTAGTGTTTAATTAAAAACTTTAACTTTTAGATAAAATGCATGTAAATTAATAAAAATTTAGGACTACATTCAAAAACAAAATATCATTGAAATGTGAACCCTTAAATATACAGACTAGTATATACAATACAATAAGACAAATTTATTCCAAGAGGAACACCAATTTTGATTTCAGTTAAATTAATTAAAAGTCACAAAAATTGAAATTAAATCTTCCTTAAGTATTAATTCAAGAAAGCAAAAGTCAGATTGGAAATACTCGATACATCAGTATTCAAAAAAAAAAGTACATAATCTATATTCTTTCCATTTCATAGGAAAACTTTTCTACTTTTACTATATAGGAAAATAATTTCTGTTTCTTTCCCTTTTTAATGCATCTTTTTACAGTATCCTCAAAACCCAATAATAACTCAAAATGAAATTTTCAAATTATTGATTGAAAATAACATCGATTTGATTTTTAAAAAATTGTATTTTTTGCTCTAACTGAAAACTATGTGTAATTGTGACTATCTTGAGATTATTTGGGTATAAAATTTCAGTAAAATTAATACCTCTTTAATGAAATTGAGAAATCTTTACAAGGAAAGCACACACAAAATCTCATAATCATAAAATTGAAAAGATTGGAGATAATCTTTTAGCCTCAATGGCATTACAGATATTGAAAAACTAAGCTACTTACAAAGTAAATAACTTAATTCATTAAATTACAATAATAAAAAGTTAAGGAAAATATACTCTCATTTTTAATCTTAAACAATTATGCAAATATCATACATAACAATAACTTGTCATATCTACACTTTTTTAATTTCATATTGTCTTTTAAAATCCAAATTCTCTATTACAAAACATGAGTTTTCATTAAAATATCTCTCATTTAAAACATTCAATTCAGTCTATAATACACATTTAATTTAAGAATTATTTACCAAAAATGTGATGAAGTACTGATAGCTACAAAAAAGAAATAAAATTCCTTACAGTTCAAGAAACGCTATGCATAATTTGTATTCATTTAACAAGTTCAGGAAAATGTATATACAATATAAGAAGAAAAATTTCTCATTTGTAAAGATAGTATTTTAGAAAACTGAATACATTTTCCAAACTTACCAAAAGTTTCTTATATTTAGGCCGATGTTGCTCTTCTTTGATTAAGCTGTAAGTACAAATTTTTCTTAGAAAAAAATATTACAAAATTATCACAGATACAAACTCATTAAAAATAAAATTCAAAAAATATTTTTAAAAAAATCATTAGTAAATATGAAAATTCAATATACTTTAAGATTCATTATCTGTTATAAATATTTTTGCCGCCAAGAACATGATTTTATTTTACTGATTAATGTTTATCATTGCAGGAAAAATAAAATTCTACTGCTATTAATTTACTTTAGTGAATAATTTTTTTGAGGATCATGATCAAAAATATTTCCAAAATATTTTAAGTAAAAAAAATTATACACAATGACAAATGTTCATAGTTACTTATGAGTATTTAACTCGTACAGTGATGAATTAGAGAAAAATATATTGTAAAATAATATGAAATGATAGTATAGAATCAATTTTATATAATTAATATAATTTTAAAAGGCGAAATGTGAAGACTTTTGTTAGTGACTAAAAAGACAAGTTCCAAACAAAGAATAATGAATAAAATCCCACTTTAATTCAGATTAGAAGAGTCACAAATATATAAGTAGATCTGTACATAATGATTTACGAATCTGAGTCATCTGAACTTAATAGAAACATAGTCAAATATGATGCCACAGAGAATATCTGTAATCTACAAAAGCACCAGTACTTATATATGATATAAGAAAAGAAAAGCATCACTTTGATCAGTAATTACTTAATAATTTAGTTTAGTTTAGTGTTTATTGACATCACACCAAAAGCAACATGAGGGCCATTGGCGGCAGATCTCATAATTTTGAACCTCAGTCAAGTGACAAAGATGACACCCAAGCTGGGGGCACCCTCTCTCCTAACTTCCACCCCACCCCAAAGGATAGACTTTGAGCCCTGACAGATTTAACATGCATGAGCCCCACTACACTGCGGGTCTTTAGCCGCCAAGACTCAAACCCACGACTGAACGAAAACCATTGGCCACAAATACGAAACCTCAAAACAACCGGTCGCAATACGAAGCAAAATTACTTAGCAAAATGGTTATGTAAATTTATTTCATTGAAAAATAATTCTATTTTTACAGATAATAAAAAAAAAAAAGAGAGAGAGAGAAAGTTTAATACCCAAAAATTAAAATAAAAAAATCCCCCCCCCCCCCCCCCCCTCCCCAGTTTAGGCTCTTTCCAATTAAAAAAAACACCCACCAGATAATGTTTTGGTGATTGGGGGGAGGATATTGCAATATTTTTATCACAAAGTTATGCTCAATTTGGGTTGATTTTCTTTTTCCTCCTCCCTTTTAATTTTAAATATACACAGAAATTAATCCACCAATTAGTTTTTAATTACTTCTTTCGCAATATAAATAGTATGAAAGAGGCCTCAATAACATCACAAAAATAATCAATATTAAAGAAATACTATACTGTTAGAATCTTAATAAAATTAGAGCAAATAAATGGCCAACAGACAAAACCATATAAAAGGAAATACAATGAATTTTAAAATAAAATATTAAGGTGTACTATCTTTCTATTCAACAGAAATTTGAAGAAATACAAAAATTAAATCAGATGAAGATGTGATGTTTGGTATATATCAAAAAAAAAAAAAAAAACTTACCAAGTGTTGACAAAATTTACAAATTCTAAAGTAAAAGTATTCCCGTTTTCATTTGGACTGATTTGAGGTGGGTCACCTTGTACTACTTGTGTGAGCTGTTCAAAAACACTATTCCACTTAGGATAGGGAAATCTTCCAGTTGACACTTCAATCTAAAATTGAATGATTTAATTGAATATTTAAGATAAAAGATTATGTTATTTAAAAAGAAAAAAAAAGTTATGCATTGACAGTTTAATCAATAAAGTACATAGAAGTAAAATTATTTTCATTCATGGATCTTTTTTATAAGAATAATTTTGCCTTAAATTAATTCTTATCTCCATGTTTTAAGAGTACTGAGCATAATTTATATTTATCACTGAATTTAAAATCATTACATTAAAAGTCAATTAATATCTATACTTTAAATGTAAAATTCATATTTTAATATTTATTTCAAACACTTCAATACCCACTGGTGTATATAAAGGAATTTTTTTAATGTTTTTCTACAATTTAATTTCAAGGAAGATCTGCAAAAGCTACATATTCTATTTAATAATTCAAAAAATCATTCACTTTGGGAATTGCATAAGCAATTTATTATTTCAGCAATAGAAAATGTAATTCACTTTCCTGGACACAAAAAAAAACAAATATAAAAATGAGAGAGAACTTCAGAAGTGGATCTTGTCTTCTGGTTTTACATAATCTTTTCCTTTTTCTCTGAGCCAAATAATGAACATACTACATTATGTCAATAAATAAGTAAATATAAAATTATTTTCAAAGTATTTCTTCAATATGCCTACTTTATTATAAACTAGCTACTTTGCGTTCTTGGCACAAAAGTTAATTTTTAAAATAAAACTCGACAATTTGGCATCAATTTTTTTTATGAGGGCCAACATCCAACCTGGTACAAGAAAATGTATACAAAAATTTCCAAACTTACAATTCACAAATTTTCAGAGATCAAACACCTATTTCATTATTTAGAAAAGTGTTTGATAAACTAAGCAAACTATATAACCATCAAAGCAACAAAAGAATACTTGTTTACACTCATTCATTCAGAAAATCATCATCTCTGCTATAAAGTATTACTAATGAATAAATTTCACAATATCTAAAAAATTCCAAGAATAAAAAAGTTGGAAGCAAAGTTAAACTGTTATCTTATCTGACATAATATGCATCACAGTTATGTGTAGCAGTAATATTCCTAAGCAGCAGAGAATATGCTGAGCCAAAAACTAACTCATTGATTGTGTATAAAGGTTTAATTTCCTAAAAATTAAGAAGGCAAAAAAAAATCATATATGTATTGAAATTTGAAAAATTTACAAATTCATAAATGTACATCAAACACTATTTTTTGATGCAGTTACCTTCCTTCACAAAGCACTTTATGAGCATAAAGATGAGCTATCTCATACCTTTGTCAAAACATTTTCCACCACCAATTTGGCCCACTGTTTAATGGACTCTGAACTTCATTAGAGGTCAAAAACCTTTTTCCACATATAAACAATTTCAGAGTAAGCAAATTAAAATCTGAAAATGCCAGATCAGGGTTGTAATAAGTTTAGTTGAATAATGCCTACACTGAATGAGCCCAAGAGTTATTAATTTATGCTGTTATATGTGTGACGATGAGCATTGTCGTGCAACAAATATGCTATCTTCATTCGCATTTCCTTTTTTCACAACGTTTTTCTGAATTTCACTTGGTGTTTGTGTGTCATAAAATTTTCGATCGTTAATTTAACTAACTTCCCATCAAGCTAGAGGTTTGAAATTTTGGGAATCGTTCTAATTCGCCTAACAATGCAATATTTAGAAATTTGCAACATGTTTTAACTAATATTTCAATAATTTTAATAAGTCAAAATATTCTTTCCTCTAGGCGCTTTTAGGATTGAGAAAAAAATTTCTTTCCCCTCTGGGAACAACAGAATTCCCCATACGCCACATGAGGTATCATAAAACCTTTCTACTCACAAAGGGGAGATAGTAAGGGTTGCTGACTTTTAGTCAGTAATCATTCGCAAGAAAGAAAGATTCCAATATTTGGCGCCGTGTCTTATCACAATAATTTTTTCTGAATTCTGGTTCCCATTTTGTTTAATAGAATGACTTACAAATTTTCAAATGCATGTTTTGATTTTATGAGTATTATGAATTTTTTAATACGCTCACAAATGTCACTTTTAAAGTAAATTTTAAAGTTACAAATTATTATGTATTTCCCTTGGTGTGTGTGTTATCAAATTTTCGATCGTTAATTTAACCAACTTCCCATCAAGTTAGAGCTCTGAAATTTTGAGAATCGTTCTTACTTGCCTAACAATGCATTATTTAGATATTTGCGACCAGTTTTAACTAATATTTCAATAATTTTCTTTAATAAACTTTGCCACCATATAAAAATGTTGTTTTTAAAAACGTTGGTTTTTATCTCGAATTTTTGTTCTGAATCGCAACCCCATAATTTTATAGAGTTTCTCAGCACAGCTTGGCCTCGATTACTTCTGTTTAGGTCAAAAAGTCAAATAGGAATCTTTTTTACTGTCCTAAAAAATGAAGGCCATGATTTTTTGGATCAAACCAGCAGTTGGTTTAATTTTTGAAAACTTACACTTAACGGCACCACTTTACAAGTAAACCTGACACCACCTTCATAAACATTTTTTTTATTTCATTAAAAATGTAGAATGGCACATTTCTCTTTGTAAGAAACTGTATTTATGCTCCTCAACTCGTAGCTGGTGGAATTAGAAATTTGATACTTTTTTCAACATGGCACTACAATGGAAGTTTCAAGTTACTGAGACAAACGAGCACATATTCTACTACCAAGATTTTGATCTTGAATTCAGCACATCCAACTTCATTCAAAAAATTCATGTTGATTATCAAAGGCTCAATACTTTTATTTTGTGAACAGCCACCTCTCTGTTAAAAATTTGTATAAAATTTTATGAATGATATTTTTTTAATTCGTTTTTAAAGAGAGAGCCAAATACTTATTCTGCATCTGGTACAAATAATTAATCATTTTAATTACTAGATTTCTTGAAGGAAATTGTTGAAAATTTTACCAACTACTAATTTTGTGAACCTGAATCACTACTTTAGCAATTCTACTTTTTATCTGAAGTAACTGACAATGAGATTTTGTTGCTTATGCTTCAGAATTCGAGCTTGAAATCTGTATAGATTGTTATGCTGAAGTGGTTCAAAAACATTCTTTTTTTCCAACTGTAAATTGGAAAATTATTAATATGTGATAATATGTGATCTAATTTACAATATTAATGGCATCCACAACTGGATTTCATTCTGAAATTAAAAGATTAAAAAAAACTATTTCTGATTTTAAACTTCTCTTTCAAGTCTGAATTATGTTCAATAGAAGGTGAGTAATGTATCCTGTGTTTACCCAGGAATACAATAGGATAAATGATCTTAGGAGCTCAAGAATCTGAATTAGAAGAGGAAATTATAAAAGCTAGTGAGTATTCAATTAAATTTTAATAGTTACAAAATACAAGTAATGAAGAAAATCCCTACTGAGATTGCAAACAATTTGATCAATTTTAAGAAATTACAAGTATATCTGTCAAAAATAGAATTTAAAAAAAAAAACTATCTTGGTAAACTATGATTGGGTTTTGAGATCAATTCTCTAAAATTCAAGAAGATAAATATCTTGTGTCAGAAGATAAATTTGATTATTTCAATGTACAAAACTGAATTCACTGGCTCAGAAATTACTAAGAGGGTTTCCAACATATAATGAAAGTTATGAAAAAATTTGAGAGATTTTAAAATATAAACTTGGAACAGAGAAACTTCTAATTGAATACCATGCATGTGAGCTTATCAAATTAATTTTAATAAAGACCAAAGCTGAGACTGTTGCTCATTAATATGATAGTTTGGAGGCACAGCTAAGAGCTCTAAATTATTTAGCCATTACCCAAGCAAGTGAAACAGACACATGCTACTGTTATTTCAATTGAATCAGCACTTGTGAATATTTTCATAATATAAGGACATGATCACATTTCAAAAAATATTTTGATTAGAAGTCATACAAACAACATGACAGAACTTATCTCTTTAAAATTAGAAGTTGAAAGAGGAAAAAAAGGTTAAAATCACAAAACTCTTGGGAAAAGAAAGCTAAAATCGAATCTAAGGTTAAAAGTTACAGAAAAAATAGATTTACCTTTCGCTACAGCATTAGCGATGACAAATAACATTTTGCACAGAGATATGTTCAGTGATAGGACACACAATTTGCAAGATTGTGCATCTATAATAAATTCTTCCATAGATAAACAAAACAAAATATTAAAAAATAAAGATAACTGCTCTAAATATTTGAAAACAGGTAATCTAAGTTCTAAATGCAAAGTTTTCAAAAAATACTTTATTTGTAAAGGAGAATTTTTTACTGTTATGTGCACCAAAACAAAAACATAAAAACCATCTAAATAAAATCATGCTTAATAGTTAGTACATTCTTGATTTTGTCAAATTACTCAATTATGTATTTGCAAACTTTAGTTACACATCATTATAGGAAATAAGGGTTACTCAGTGAGAGCATTGTGTGATTCTGGTTCTGAAGAATTATTTGTTTGGTTTGGTTTTATTAACATTACACTAGAAGCAACATGAGAGCTATTGGCAATGGACCTCAAATTTTGAACCTTGATCATGTGACAAGGAAGACACCTGAGCCTAATTCTCAAGGAAGTACATAACCACCACTTGTGAAAAAAAAGTTTTTACGGAAATCAGATAGCAAAATACCTAAGAAACATGAGTTGTTATTCAGTAAGAAAAATTCCTCTCACAACATATGATGCAATATATGACTCAACAAACAGAAATTAAAGGAAATACATTCAGAAAATCTCTACAAAATTGACTTGATTGGTTCAGAATGAATTTGTGCATAAATTATGAGAAATGTACAGTTTCTTATAATTTATACTGGTACATAGTTTCTTAGATAAAGGGTATTGAAATAACAGATTTTTCCAATCATAATGATCAAAACTCTCAAGAAGTTCAAGTTTTACGTTGATATAAGGACACAAATTACAATATCGATTGTAGACAATGCTAATAAAAATATATTAGCTGTGAAAATTACATCAAGCTGGATTCTCATACAGTCATTCAAAATGCATCCCTTTGCTCTAATAAGTTTGTTTCAGTACTGTGTTCTTCAGAAATCTCAGTTTTGGTAAATGGAAAACAGGCATATGAGAATCTATGGAGAACACTAATAGAGAGGAAACAAATCAGTAAACCATTAATTTCTTCTACTACAAAGAGAAACAATTTTACTGGCCATTATGTAATTCGACTCCTGTGGATTCATGCTTATCTATACCTGGAAACAAAACATGATGCTGCGGAAAAGAGATTACAGACTGCTACCAAAAATTAAAACAAATTATAACAAACATCAAGAATATGACCAGGTGATCCGAAAATAAGAGAGATGACTGGTTGAAGAAGATATTATGAAAGCTGCATTGGAAAACAATGAAGATGGATCCAGTCACTACTCATCACACTGGCACATTATTAAAGAAAAAGCACAATAAAAAAAAAACTCAGCCAGTTTTCAATGCTTCTTATAATGACAGGAATGAAAATTCTTTAAATTGAGATTGTACCTATTTTTAATGATTTAATTACAATAATATTTACTCATTTTAATAATCACTGATAATCCCAATAGGATTGGGATTATCAGTGGATATTACGGAAGTCTTTTACCAAATTCAAATTGAACGAACAAAAAAAAATATGAGGTTTCTGTAATAGGATAAAGGCAAAACATGAGTTTTAAAACACTATTGAGTAGTTTTTGAAGTATGTAGCAATCTGTTTCCCCTCTTCTTTCGATTAAAAAATTTATTGCAAAATCCTCCAAATCATTTACACAAAGTTGTTGAAAAGCTAAAAGGGACATTTAATAAGAATAATAGCAACTTGGGTGTTGGGTGGACTGAATGACAGATGAAGCACTTCATTAAAAAGCTACATATCTAATGTTACCAATAAGGTTCAATCTTAGAGATTGGATAAGTGGGTTAAAATCTGAAGAGTTCACAAAAAATATCTTAAGTCTTTAATGATATTATCCAACAAATGTATTTGGAAGTCAAGTAATATGTATAAGGTGGTCTTTTCACAAGTAAAACTATTTTATCTTACACCCAAAAGATTTTTCTTTAAATAAAAATAAGTAAAATAGGTGCATAAAAGCCTAAGATTATCTGACAGAAATCCTGTAAAATAAAAATTTCCTGGACTAAGAGTAACTAATTGCAATGCAGAGAATTTTATAAATGGGCTGATGAAATTCACTATCTGGATGAATGCCAAATTCCCCAAGAATTTGTATCAATTCTACTATTCAATACAAGTCTTCAATGTTGCTTGAAAAAATGCTTATGTATCTTGTATTTTCTTCAGAACAGAGGAAACTGATTAAGTAAATTAAAGTTTCATTTTAGCCATAGTTTCCACAATAAAAGAAATTATAGTAAAATGTCTAGAACTAATAAGTGCACTTATAGGCATTCAAATTGCATCAACTTTACCTTATATGATTACCCAAATCTGAAAAAAAAACTACATACTTTTAGTCACATTCATCTATAGTTTTAACCTGAATATTAAATCATTGTCACTAATTCATATTTGTTGAAAACTGAGAGAAAGAAATCTTAGATTTTAGAAAATTTTGAATAATTGGAAGCATGTGCCAGGTGTCCTTAATCCTGCTGATTTGTTATTGAGATGGTGTTTATTGCCATAGCTATTCAAATCTCAATGATGCTAGGGGCCTGAATGGCTTCAGGTAGAATTATAATTCTACTGAATTTTATCCTTTAAGATGTATAAGTCAGCTAAGACAAAAAAAAAAAAGAGAGAGAGAGAGAGAGAGATCAACAAACATTTTAGTAATCAAGACTATATTCATTCAATTAACCTCTACTTATTTGAAATGGCCTATAATTGTTAGAACCTTTGTTTAAATTTTAAGAATTAAAAACTATGCATCAAAAAAATGAAATTTTTACTTATATTTTGAAAGTGCCAAAAAAACTTTGTTTTAATTTATCTAAGATGATGCATTTGCTGACAAGGGAAGAAGATGAAAAGTTATAGAACCATCACGTTTTTATTGATGAACACAGTATTTTATCTCTAGTTGTAGATTATGCAGATGTACAAGAATATACCAATCTAATAATTCCTCTTACAAAAAAATTTGATAGTGGAAAGAATTACTGAACTTTATTTACAACATACACATAGCAAAGCTCAAATTCTTCTTATGATTCTGAGAGAAAGGGTTTGGATTCTGATAGATTGAAAAATATCAGAGTCTGTAGATGAGATGTTAAAAGATGGATAGATTGAAAAATATCAAAGTCTGTAGATGAGATGTTAAAAGATGACAATCTTGTCAAAGAAATGCAACTAAAGCATTACATCCAATATCCTCCTTTGATTAATGATTGATCAGTTGGTTTTATTATCCTTGCACTAGAAGCAACACCAGGGCTATTGGCAACGAACCTCATAATTTTGAACCTCAGTCAAGAGACAAGGATAACACTTAACCTGGCACCTCTCTCTCATAGCTTCCACACCACACCAACAGAAGGATTTTGAACCTCACCAGATTTAATGCACATCACAACTCAATGAAAACCACCAGCCACAAATCCATGAACCTGATCACTAAGCTACTGTAGCCACATCCTTTGCCGAAAGAAAGAATTAAAATTTTCAACACACTTCAAGTTGCTGGTATTGATTCAGCTGGACCAATTTTTCTAAAAGGACATATAAAAAGCTTAGTGATTTATACTTCAATAGACTATAGAACAGTCCATTAGGAACTTGCAACTTCTGCAAATATTGCAGCAATTTTTAGAAACTCTATGGAAATTTATCAGAAGAAATTGCATCAAAATTATTTATTCCAATAATGGAATGAATTTTTAGTGATCTAAATGGAACTTTGAATCACTGAACAATAGTGAAACCAAAAGTAAATGAAGTTAATGAAAATCAAGCGGAAAATTAACTCCCCTTCTGCATCATGGTGAAAAGGGATTTGGAAAGAGCTTAGAATACTGAAAGATCTCCTTTAGAAGAATTTAGGTTGTGCATGTTCAGATTATTAGAAGTTTTAACTTTTCTCATGAGTGTCTCATGAATAATAGACCTTTAATCCATATGTCCAAAGATATGAATGATTTGAAACCTCTACAACCTTCTACATTTTTTCAGATTTTAAATAACAGTAGGGTTCCTGATTCGAATGAATTACTAAAATGCAGCTTAGTAGAAAGATAGAGGTAACTACAAAATGGTAAGGGAAGGCTCAAATCCACTTCAAATTACCTCTAATCTGCTTCATTTAAGAATTTGCATCAAATATGAATATTTCAACTTCCTAAAGAATGGTGTTAAAATTTCAACAAGGTGGGGTCAAGGTAGGAGATATTGTTTTGATAGAAAGCAATGAGAAGAAACATATATACTGGACATTGGCCCCAAATAGAATTGCTTCCTGGGAAAAACAATATTACCAGATACGTATGTTTAAAGATGGCCTCAGGTTTTCAAATTAGAGCAGTCTAATGTTTATTTTCTTTGCAGCTAGATTTGAAATACTATATCAATTTCGTTTATTTTGCGGACTTTAAATTTACATTTTAATTTTGAAATATTTGTCTTATAAAACATGTTTTGTAATTGCTTATTTACGAAGTAAAATTTTCATTTTGTAAGATGGAAAGAAAGTTGGAAATGCTATCAATTGATAACAATGTAACACTGAACCTGCATTTCAGCCATCCCATTTTTGTTTGCAAAAATTAGCAAAAAGTTTTTATAGTTTTGCTTGCTTTAGAATCAGGCCTAGTCAGTATTGCTTGAGCTTTGTAAAGAAGCATTATGTTGATGCAATTAATATATGTTCTTTTTCCCATTGTAAACCATAAATTTATTGATAAACAATCTAGTTTAAAACAGATTATACAAAAAAAAAAAAATTAAAGCTTGATGCTCTTCAGTGCTATTTTCAAATATTCATTGAAATATTTTATACACACAATACAAGCTTATAATCTTTAAAAAAAAAATGGATCTTTCAGATGCTGCAAAAACCATAATTCTGCAATGTTTTGTCTGGGAGCTAGGCAGAAAAGTATACCAAAAAAATTATCTAAACAATGAACTCCAAAAAAATCTCAGGTGAAATTTTGAAAAAAATTTCATTGAGGTGTGTATCATTTTCAGCATATCAAATTTTATGCACTTGGGCCTTTCCATCTCCAAGTACACACATTAACTCATTCTTTATAAATGCAGATTCAAATAAATTATTTAAAAAATAACACGACTTAAATTGACATAGTTTCCTATTTAATTAACAAAAAACTGTGTATTTTAAAACACTAATTATAAAAAGTATGCAAACACCCACACTTGGTTAATTCATATTTTCTTAGAAATTACAATATTTTATACAAAAAATACTTTGAGCTTATTAAAACAAAACAAACTTTAAGGAAGTAAGTACATTATGATTTAAAAGAATTTTAAAGACTTACTTTGAATCTAAAATATGACAATATGCAACAAGATATTTTAAACTAGAAGAAAGATTACCAGAGTTATTCCTAAACTCCACACATCAGACCTCACGTCATAACCTCTGGCTCTGCCCGGATCAATTCTTTCAGGCTAAACATATAAAAAGGGAGGATATAATAATGTTGAATAAAAAAAAATTATAATTCAGAGCTTTTTTAATTTAAATTTATAACAATATTTAAAAATAGATGCAATAATATTTAAAAAACTTTTAACAATGCTTAAATTTCTTCCAATGTAATTTTTTTTTTTAAATCCTGTAACTGGCTTACTATTATAATTATTTTTTTTTTTCCATAATGTAATTTTTTGTATTATACACCCAACTCTTTTTTTTATTCATAATTTTGAAATAACATGGTTCACCAATATACTTTTTACACAAATTTTTGATTTCTAGCCTGACCTAAAAATTCAATTTGCAGTGTAGAATCAGAAGCTGGTCGGCTTATGCCTACACATATGTGAGGGACTCATCTCTCATGGTTTGTTTACTTTGTATTCTGGGTTACAGGAATACCAAATTTTATCTTATTTTTCACATTCATTGTACTTCCTGAACACAGCATTTCCAACCTAACTGGAAATCCATTATGTCACTGTTTCCAATACATCCATTTGCTTATATTAAAAAATAAATTATTTTAACATGTTATTAATTTGAAATATATCCTTAAAATCACAATTTCTGTCAGATATGATTTTTAAATTTCTATGCATTTTCATTTTGATAATTCAAGTCAATAATGGCGAAGTCAAAGGTTAAGTGCAGCTATTAACAGCTGATTTAACTCATGAGGGCTTGAAATTTGCTACAAGTATGGATCAACATTTTCTTATGATCCTGACATGGAGCGTGCCTTAAAATTTCAACTTTATCTTAAGTTTTGTGTGGCAGGATATTAAAAATTACATAAGCAACATGATAAACCAAAAAAAAAACAGACTGCTAATCAGACTTTAACACACTGGAACAATAAAATGAAAACAAAGGCTGTTAATAACAAATGAAATTCTTCATTTGAATCAAAGCCGACAGTTGTACTAAACATATCTGACACAGCTACTGATGATAGCATTTTTGACCCTGTTTGTAATAAACGTGCATGCTTGTTATCAAGTAGTGATGAATAGTTGTCAGTAGTTTTATTCCTAACTTCAATTAGAATTTTTAAATGTCATATATATATCAAAAGACTGAATTTTCATTGTATGCTAATTTAAATTTCTTTCTGTAATAAAAATGAATTATTTTTGTTTTACAAATATGTAATATGGATTTCAATATTACATTTTTTACACAGTTTTTAGGGGGAATATTCAGAGTTTTTTCATCTTACACATTTTTTTTAAAGTTGTGGACATATTCTCAAATTCCCCATATGTCACATATTTTTTACATGGAATTTTTTTTGCACAGTTTTCTAAGAAGCATATCTACCATGTAAAAAAAGAGTTGGGTGTAATTAGCAGTACATCACATTTATCATAATTTCCAAAAGTTATATTCCTATTTTCTACAACTGGAAACCCCAACAAATTTAGGAGAATTTAAAATTGAGATAAACAGATTTATTTTAAATAAAATACAATCTGAAAAATCCAATCTGTTCAGAAACCGAATTTTTCCCCCAATTTTTAATATAAAAGATCTGAAAACGTAATATTTTTAGACCAAATTTTTCTTGGAAACCTTAACCATGTTAAACAATTTCTTAACCATTTTCCTATCATACCTTGACTTACAAACTTATTTATTCTAAGACTTAATTAAAAAAAAACTGCAGTAATTTTTCCATTTATATTAATGAAAATTGAATTAACTCGTTCACGCTCCAGAAATAAATCGTTTTTACCTTGTTTGAAGGCCTGGTTAAAAATAAATAAATGAAATGTCTTTATGAAGAAATGACACAAAAATAAATTCATGATAATTATTCATCATTGTATAGTGGATAAATGCTTTACAAATGGTTATTGAAAAGAGGTGGGCTACATGAAGGAGAATTCACTAGATAATTCTGAAGTACATGCTTTTTTTTCTTTTGTCTATATTCTAATTCACTGTGTTTTTGGCACCAGTCCATAGAAATTTGACTTTTGTGAAGAATTTTTCAGAAGTGGAATATCACATTCATTTAAAATATTAACAGCTTTCCACATAAGTTTTATTAAGGTGATGCTTTTCAATAAATGCCTGCACTTCACTCCACTTGCCACAAATTTCTATTATTATGGCAATTCAAGGAAGCATGTTGATGGATAACTTAAGCTGTGCCAGTGAAAACACAACAGAGCTTTCCATTTGACTGTTCCCAAACCAATGTATAGTTTGAGAATTTAATCAAGATTGGTCTGAAAATCTTGTTCATAAGTTCATTTTTTCCCAAACAAAATCATTCATTAACTGAAGTACGACTTTAGATAAATATTTCAGAAAAATTACATTAAAAAAAGTGAAATAAAAGTTGAAATACTTACTGCCATATAAGGACGACAACCAGCATCTCTAGTTTTTGCTATGGAATCTACTAATTGACCACTTATACCAAAATCACATAATTTGATATTTCCTCTACGGTCAAGTAATATATTACTTGGTTTGACATCTGCAATAATTGAAAAAAGAAATAATGTGACATGATTATACAGAAACATTTAATAGCACAAAACAGAAAATATAAAAATACATAAAACTTCCCAAGAAAAATTTGATAAACAAGAACATAACAAATGTGTATTTAAGAAAATGTCAAATTTTAAACAAGAGGGGAAAAAATCCAAAACATAATTTGTAAACAACAAACTATCTTTTAAAATCCAAATTTGAATATAGTTTAAATGATGCACAAGTAGCCTCATTTCACAAAAATTTAGACAACATCCTCAACCCAAAATAAATATCGCAAATATCTAATTTTTTTCAATTTTTCCAAATATTTTAATTTCTTTGCGTTTACTATATCAATTAGAACAAAGTCATTATTAAAAAAAAAAAAAAAAAAAAAAAAACACAATCATCGAAGAATTAATTTTTTTAACGCTTGAAATTCGAAAAAAAAAAAATTTAAGAAC
Organism: Nephila pilipes; assembly: GCA_019974015.1. Taxonomy (NCBI): domain Eukaryota; kingdom Metazoa; phylum Arthropoda; class Arachnida; order Araneae; family Nephilidae; genus Nephila; species Nephila pilipes. The sequence continues at coordinate 153,680 of BMAW01071619.1, forward strand.
TCATAATATAACTTTTAAAATACATATTAGTTTAAAAGCATAAGTAAAACTTTCATGTCAATCAATACGAAAAAAGCATGAAAATTATTGATGTTACAGATCATATTTAAGAAAATCAGGCACAATTATTTTACTGCTAATATGGGTAGTGAGTCACAGAAAGTAAAAGTTCCTCGCACAAAAGCTAAATCTGACCATGTTGTGCCAAACAATGCGTAAATGTTATTTAGGCATTATAAAAAGAGAAAAAAAAGATAATTTGTTGATCCTTCTTTCAAAAGTAAAGAAGGATTGCTAGAGTATCCAAGGGGCATGTCACTTGTGTTTATTAAAGACAGTTAGCCCTAAAGGAAAAAAAAAGATCATTAAGGTTAGACCAGGTCATGTTGCCCATGCTTATCTGAAGAAGGTAAGCTCCTGAGAGCATTAGTATGCGAAAATATAATGCTTCAAAAATTCTCAGGACCTACTAGGAAATTAGATTGCTATCTCCAACAAAAAGAGAAATGTAGGGGAAAAAAACACAAAAATACCCTTCCAAAACCATTAATTTATTGTTCATTATGCTAGAATTAGCAAAAGAATCCAACAAAGCAAAACAAAAAAAAACTGTTGTGGAGATTTATAGCTAACTACTATCGATAAAATATTTCTACTTTACATTATAATTATTTTACACTATTTATTACTATTTACAGTTATGCTAAAGGTAAGAAAGTTAGTAAAAAAAAAAAAAACATGTTTGGCATCTTAAAGGAAAAAACATAATTTGTTAATATAGGCTAAAATATATAAATCTTAAAAATGCAGATCACTAAAAAATGTTAATTAAGGCGATAGAATCCTTTATTCTTACTCCCAATTACACAGCAGTTACTATACAAAGCACATGTAAATCAATAAAACCTCGACTAATCCAACAAGTGGTTGGTGAAATACTGTTTTCAATACATTGAAGTACTTTCATAACAGGAGAAGTTAGCAAGAGATAACTTATTCAAGATGTTTTCATTTGAGAAAATCAAAATTTTAGGATCAAGTATTGCATTTTCTAGCTGACTTTTGCTTTAATTTTTCAGCAAAGACTTGGTTTTTCATCCTAAATGAAAATCTACCAAACAATTTATAGCAGAATTGTTTGATTATTTGCTTAAGTTGTAGTAAGAAGCAACATGAGGGCATTTGGCTAGACCTCATAATTTTGAACCAAAAGGATCAAAACTTGAGAGTTTTGATCCTTGATAGATTTAACATGCATCTGACGCACTATAAATTACAAGTCTGTAGTAAGATCAAGTATTGGATCCTGAACTTGATAGAAACAAAGCAAGCATTGATTTTGCAACCATGATCACTCAGATACTGTTACCACAATTCAAGTCGAAAAATTACAAGCCATTCCAAAGAAATATTTCAGTTAATAAACTGATCAACAAAAATGAAAATGGCAATAAATATAAGAAAAATGAGGTCTAATGAAAAAAATTATTTACCAGATAAGAGTCAATGTATTCAAGAAGTGACTTCTGTTGAAAGATAGCCCATTCATATGAATATTAAAATTATGTTATACAAATGTACGAAAATGAAAGTTTTCATTTTCTCTATGCAATAATGTACAATATCATACAAACATACATAATATTTATTACATATTACGAAACCAAATACTCAACATTGAATAAGCTTTTAAATTAAAATTAAATTGAACAAAAAAAATTCTATTATTCACTCTATTAATAATACATAAATTTGTACAATTTAATTAAAATAACAGAATATGCAACTTACCTCTGTGAATAATGTTAAGTTTTTCTTTAAGATAATTCAGAGCCTTTAAAGTCTAAAAAAAAGTTTTAGTTTAGATGCAAATAATTTCTCTTCTAAAAGTCTGAAAAAGCACTTCATGTTTACCATATACTAACAAAACTATTTGATACTGATTACATTTTTCAATGTATATGTTTAAGTGTGTGTGTATTTTTAAATAGCAAGATCTTTTTTTCTTTAAAAAATTTATTTTGAAAGAAACAAGGAAAGTCTTGATAGTCACTAATTATACCGCTGCTATTATTAATATTAATGCAATTTAAAGAAATGATATGAAATACATAACCTCTCTATGTAAACATATAAGTATAATAGAAAAATAAAATAAGTATAGTAACACAAGTATAGTTAACATATAAGTATACGAAAATGAAGTAACAATCTTAATGTGTGCATCATCTTAATATGCTATAGAACTACTCTCGCAGGCAAGTGATGCAGCTCTTAAGTAAAAAAAATGATATGAATGAAATGTGACAAATTAAAACTAATCAACATCTAAAAGTAATTAATTTACTGTCTTGGTCTTTAATTGTTTTACTCTATGTCTTTAAATTAAACTGTCTCGAAAAAAACTCCAGAAACTCCTGCCTCTGGGGGCCCGATAAAACATAATCTGGGGAAAATTTACAATTTCAACGGTCAATACTGAAAAATTACACTTTTTCAAATATTCCTATCTGAAATGAAGATATATATATATAATCAAACATTCTATTGAAATCTGTAATCGTATTAAACTCTTCAAAAAAGTGATAAATACTTAAAAAAAAAAAAAAAACGAAGAGAAAAAATAAGAAAAAACAGAGTTTTTTTTAAATTTAAGTATAATTGCTCTAATAGTTATACTTACTGCCATTGTTACTTTCCCAAGGAAACTTTCAGGTATTCTTTGATTGAGCCTTTCATGTACTATTTTATAAAATTTATCTAAAGATGTATCCATTAATTCCATACAGATCCAACAATCCCCCTGGAAATATATTTTAAGTTGAAATTGCAATTAACAGTTAATTTAAAAGAAACCATAGTGATCATTAAACAAAAATCAACAACAAATTAAATCATCAAAATATATAATTAAAAATTCAAATTATATATATATATATATATATATATATTTGAGAAAAAATTTGCTAGTCCAAATTTGTACAATCAATTATACTATAAAAAGAATAATTTATGAGAAATATCATAAGAAAAGAAAGGTTTGATGTACTGTTGATGTTAAACAGAAAGGTTTGATGGTTCAAAAGCTATATTAATAGTATAATTCACTACCAATAATACTCAAATGGGTTTATCATATCTTAATATTACAATTGGAAGGATAGAGGGGTTTAAAAATTTCATTAAAAAAAACTTCAATACAAATACATATGGACCTTATCATAATTTTTAAAAATAATGGCAAGTATTAAATGTGATATTCTGAAGTATTAAGTTAAAAAAATAAATTTAAAAAGTTCTATGCAAAGTTTTGCACAAAGAACACATTTAGCCATGTAAGGTGTGCTTCTTTTATAATTATTATTAAATTACTCAATTAAATACAAAAATTAAAGTAGACAATGGAACATTGAGAAATGGACAATAATAAACTTTTCTGATATTTAAAATTAAAGGAAACAATAAATTATTAAATTGAATATTATATCAGCAACATATAATTAAAATTAAAGCAAACAATAAATTATTAAATTGAATATATTTAAGCTAAGTATAATTAAAAACTAAAGCAAATGATAAAGTATTAAATTGAATATATAATTAAGCTAAATGTAATTAAAATTGAAGCAAAAGAAAAAAATTGAAAAGTGATCTGGTAAGCCAAAAGTGATCCACCTAAAACAATAACCATTTAGGTGCTTAAAAAAATGGCTGCCTCACAGTTGTCTTAAAATTCTGAATAATGTTATTGGTTCCAGTCCAGTATAGGGTGTCCCTTTGGCGATTGGCAACTTTTAGGAGTGATAATGATTTAAAAGTGGAAATTTAGTTTATGGTAATCTTGATATGTATCATTTGAAAACAAATTTGCACATATCACATATTCCCTATTTATGATTGTTATTTGTTAAAAATGGCACACAATTTTTAATAAATAGGAAACCATATTTTTAGAATAATATACAATATTTCTTTTATGCCATTTCTTTGTTAGATCAAGAATTTTTATTTGTTTCCTTGGTGGTAAAATGAATTTTATGCAGTGGTGTATGGATAAAAATTTAATTGCCCAAAAGACTGAATGTTCAGTCTTCAAGAAAGATATACGCTGGAGAAAAAAAATGAATCAGAAGAGGGCTATATTTATGGATGCTGAAAGAAAGGTGTAAATGATCATCATATTAAAAGATCTGTGTAAAAGAACAATTGATTTGCTGAAAGTAAGTAAAGTATTATTGAAATTGTGTTGATTACAAATATGTGGGTGCAAAAGGCCAATTATGTTTCCATTCCTTTCGAAGTAGGAGTAGTTTAATGCAGTATCACAGATTGGATGAGTTTTTGTCATGAAATGTGCATGGATATATGTGTTTTTGAAAGTTGTATGCTTGGGGTTCCTGGTGAGATTGTGGAAATAGATGAAAGCATGTTTGGGAAGTTCAAGATAACAGAAGCAAAAGAATGAATGAATCATGGGTGTTTGGAGGCATGAAAAGGGGTTCTGATTGTTGTTCTTTTTCATGCTATTGCCGACAGATTGAAGGATACACTTCTTCAATTAAAAAAAGGAAATGTTAAACCAGGAACCACAACTATATCAGACTGTTGGAAGACCTATGCATGCCTGGAAGATGAAGGATTCACCCATCTAGCCATCAACCATACCATTTGTTTCCAGGATCCAGAAACTGGAGCTCATACAAATTCCATGGAGGATTTGTGGAGTAGCATTAAAAATCCCCTACATGGACATCATAATTGCGCAGATCAATTTGATTCATACCTTGCGGAGTTCACGTGGCGTAAAATGCACAAGAAATATAATCTTCATCAACTTTTTAACATATTTCTGGATTAAATAGTTAAAGTACATCCAGCAAATGAGATTCTGATGACATAGTAGGTAGTGTTTTTTTACAAATTCTTTTTTCATAGCATTCTTCTTAACATTAGAAAGTCATGTGCAACTTATTCATTATAGCGAAAATGTCATATACTAAAGCTTTATAAAAGTTTTAAATTTATAAATAATTATTTGTCTATAAACAATAAGTTTTTTTAATAATTATATATAAACAATTATTGTTTATAAAAAGTATTCATAAATAATTATTATTTATAAATAACTATTGTTTGTTAACAAGCCTTACTTATTTGCAATAATTTATATATAAATAATTATTAATTAATAATTATTTATAAATGATTGTTTATTAAAACTAATATTTATAAATTATTCTTAAATTCTTAACATTTATAGCAGGCGTTTTTTATTTCCTTCTCATTTTCCACGTCTACATGACATCACTGCTTATGTCACGCAAGTTTGACGACTTTTCTAGGAAGTCGCCAAGTTTTGCCGCCATCACTAAAGGGAACACTCTATTCCAGACTTTAACCAGTATTTATTTTCAATCATATCTTGATTCCAGTTTACATACGATTTAAGATAATACATAAATTGATAAATAAATAAAATATTTAATTTTTACATTTGTTTCACTTCAATCCGATAAAAAAATTGGGAGAAATTTATTATGACATATTTTTGAAAATTCTTTCATTAGTGGTGAAAGCAGGTATCAGACATATATTACATGTATTTTATTTCAATTCAATAAAAAATTCAGGAGAAATTTACTATGGCAAATATTTGAAAATTAAGTTTGTTACTGGTAAAAGCAGAAATCAAAAATATACACAAAAACAAGAAAAATTTTAGAAAAGTGGTCAGGTAAAGACATTTTTGGATAATGAAAACAATAGCCCCTTAGATGGCTAATATAAAACATATAAAAGATAACAGAAATCAAAGATTAAATTAATGCAAAACAAGTTTAAATACTCACTTCTTTAAATATTGCACCAAAAAACTGTACTATATATATACAATCATTACTTTTCATTACAACTTCTAAATCCATTAAAAGCTGTTTCTGTTCTTTTTCATCAACTGTAGACCTAATTCTCTGCAAAAAAAAAAAAAAAAAGAAGAAGAATATTACTATTATAAATATATTATTTTACATGGGACAATAACAATTAGAATTTGGGAACTTAAAAATTAATATTTATTATACTTTTACAGCCATAATTGTACCACTTTTCTTATGAATCATTTTGTTGACTGTACCAAAAGCTCCTCTACCTATTTCACCCAAGTCTTTTAGATCATCAGCAGTAAAGTCATATGTCTAAAAAACAAAGGGATAATTAGTGATAAAATGATAAATACTTAACCGTCATTGCTATGATTTTATTGGGGGGGGGGGAATATAAAAAAAATATGCAAATAATTTCAGGATTTCAAGCAAAATTTTATTACAGAAAAACAAAAATGCAATGTATTTGGGAAAAAAATTTAACATAAATATGTACAATTTATTTTTAAGTTTATTTACAAAATATGCATTTGTACATTAAGTCCCTAAGTTATTATGAAGACTAACTTAGCAGATTTGCAATATACACAATTACTTAAAATGAACTCTGTTACTACAATTTAATGTGATTTTATAGACATAATTTCACAAGTGAAAAAAAACCTCATTAGCTTCGCTGTCTATCCTTACTTTTAAGACACTGTAAAATTATCATGAATGATATCAGTCAGCTTCAAATTAGAAAAATAGCTCTACTTACTAATAAACATTAATATGTTTACATAAATCATACTTTCCTATTAAAATGTTAACATTGTTTAAAAATAAATAGTGATTTCAAGGGAATATTTATAATAATTTCAATTATATATAAATATCCTTATAATTAATTAAACAAATTTGAAATAATCATGAAATTTTAAAAAATGTCAATTATTTGGTTGACATAATTTCTACACATTCATATAACAATACTAAAAATAACTTGAACATTATCTGTTTAAGGTTATAATTCAACCAACATCACACTTAAAGCTACACAATTCACTTTTGTCATAAAATAAAGAACATTATAATATAGCATAGTTAAATGTTATATAATTAATACAAATCCAAAACTTTTATAAAAAAAAAAAGATTAATTGAATAACAAAGAATACAAAACTTTAATAAAAACATTACATTGAATAAAAATGAAGAACTAATTAAAATATTAAATGATATAACTCATAAGAAATTGCTAAAATATTTCACTCCTTATAGTAAAAATTAAATTGAAAAAATTCTGCACATAATTTCCACTCTTTCAAAGCATACTTATTCTTTATAAAAGTTTTTGCTGATCATATTATTTTGAATTAATAAGAAACACTCCAAATTTTCTATTATACTTAAATTCAGAAATTCAAAAAAAAAAAAAACCTACAAAGCATTGAGAAATATGCAACCTTTTAAAAGAATTCTATAGAAATTCGTTGATTTGATTTTACGCTAAATTAAGTTTTTAAAATAATGATAAGTTCCAATTTTGAAGCTCTCCATGCACATATAATCAACACAGATATCTTTTCATGTTGACCACATACATTATCAACATATATAAGGTACTATCGGGTAAGTTCACAATCTAATGCTATTGGAATTCACACTAATTTCCCACCTACCATTTAAACATATTAAAAGTAAAGGATTTCATACTAATACAGAATTATACTAAATTTGCTCAAAAAAATAATTCACGTTTCATTCCATTTTGTTTGTATATAATTGAAAGTTTTGTAACAAAAAAAATAAATTTTCATAAAAGTTGCTGGCTTAATGGAAGAAATGAGGTTTTCTATCCTAGCAGTAGATTTTTGTTATGCAATTTAGTAGTCACTTTTCAGAAACTTTTATAAAGTACATGGAAAGATATTAAAAGAAATACTCAACAGCACAAAACAAAAAAAAATGACTTTTAAATTATAAAATTAACATTTTGAAGATATATATCATTTATAATATTATTCTATTTCCATCAGATTTTAAGAAAAGTTAAAGACCTCTTCTCCAACAATTTCATTACTTTTTTTAAATTTGTCATATATACAGAAAAAAAAATTTGAGTGGGTGTTAGTTTACATCACCAATTATGAATTTCATTTTCAATTATATACAGCAATAAAAAAAAATTCAAAAAACTTACTGGATTTGAATAAAACTGACTTTAAGAAACAATTACCCTGTTGTATGTATCATCTGAATTTATAAGACAATGGGAAATGACTGAATGACAAAAAAAATGACTGAAGATAGGGGCAAACTATTCAGAATTATAAGACCAATGTGAAGCCACCATCTTAGTTTCAAAGCCTTTTAGATATTAATTTAGTTTTCTTCTTAGTGTGTTTTGGAGTCAAACAGTTTTGAATACACTGAACAGCCAATATTTTGTATTCCTTTCGTTTTTTAATAACTTTTTTTTTCATTCCATATAAAATTTTAGCATAACATTAAAATTGCAGAAATGTTAAAACGTATTCCAATTTAAGCCTTGTCAAGACCAAGTTTCAGAATATATTTTTATTATTAAATACAACTGAGATCAAAATTTCCTAATTCAATCAACTTTTTTTTCTCTTATTGTAATATAAACTTAATTTACTTATTTAATAAATTATCATGCTTTAATTAATAAGCAAATTATAATAATTTGCTTTAAAAAAATTTTAATTTATATTCTTTAATTTTATAATTTACCATACTCCTATAATTTAAACATCGGGTTATTAAGTGTATTAGTCTTAAAATTGTTTGCTTGATTTAATTGTGCTGTTAAAGTTGGAATTACTTGTTTTAAATATTAAAAAAGAATATTTGCTTTTTGGAGAATTGTTAATGTTTTTGTGACTCTTGAAAAACACATTACTATTATACCGTTCAATTTTTATAAATTATTCATTTTTTGTAGTTTAAATCAATTATTTGAAGCATATCTTAAAAAATAAATATTCAAAGTGAGAGACAGACATGCCTTTCAAAGATGAAATCCAGAGTTGCATATTTCAGCAAGAATACATAAAAATTAAATTTCCAGTTCTTTAAGATTTCTTGAAGGAAAACATATATTATATGTATATTAAGCTCTTTGTTTTCATAATACATCAACACCAAAATATGAAAACATTTTTAAAAAATATGAATCTTCTATTCTAAATACAGAAAGAATGTTGCTAACCATAAAGAGAAAATGGAACTTTTGTAAAATCCAGTGGACCATTTTTGCAAAACTGGAAAATATTGCCCAAAAAAAATCAATATTTTGCAAATAATACAAAGATGGAAATTAAGCACTGTTTTTTGCCTTTTTGCTTTTTAGCTTGTTTCTATAACAAAACATCAAATACATGGTTTTATGTAACATGTTTATAGTCATCATTTTGAACAAGAATTCTATCATCAACTTTTGTCATTAACTGCTATGAATCTGTTTTTTTACCTCATGGCAGCAATTCAAAAAGTACATGTTAGGCCCAGATACAAGGTAAATCACTGCAGTATTGTCCAGCAATAATTTTCTTCTTTCCTAAGAAATCCATGAGTATGAACACCCTTTGCATTCCAAAAAAATTGTCACCATAACATTCTCAGAACCTTCAGCTTTCCATATGAAGCATATCATTGTTTTTATTGTTGTTTGGCAATGTATAATAAAGAAAAAGGCTCAACAGTGACAACTCAGCACAAAATGATGATGACACAGCAATCAAAACTAACCAATGAGTCGGCATCAAATTTGTTTAGGTGTAATTTAATAGATGGCAGAATACATAGACATTAATTTTCCTCAGCAATGGCACTGGTCTTCAAAAACAGGTACTTTCTGAACCCATCTCATTTATTTTAGAAAAAATTATACATCTTTGAGAAATAGATATGGAATCATGGCATCAAAAAGAAAACTGTGGTAATGGATACAATGTCATTATAGTTGAAAATGGACATGCATTACAGTTAAAATGTTACAGATTGTGGAAAGAGAATTATATCTATTTACAGAGACATTGTTTGATGGTTTGCCTGTTCCATTTCTCACTGCACTCAAATTTATTTAAAGTTGGTGAAAAAATTAACTACCATGGAATGGAAAAAGGAACAATTATATTTGAGAAACAAAATATTGCAACAATTACTTAAGATATGAATGCATACACAGCCTTTTATCAAAGCTAAAGAAAAAAAATCTGAGGACTTGTAAAGATCTATAAAAGTTGATTAACAAAATGAAAAAATCAAGTAGGAAGAAAATTCTCATTGCAATAGATGTTTGGAGGATTTTCCATTGAAATTACAAAATGTTTCTTTGTTCCGTGTTTCTGATAGAATGGTGGTGACTATCATTTTCCAAATAATAAAAGAAAATACAGAAGAAGGATCCCTAGTTTTTTAGACTCATGAAAAACAGATAAAATTGAAGGATTAAGAGATATTTCAAAGATAACCACTATTATAGCTGTATTGATTCAAAGACAGGTGCACATACTCAAAAAATTCATATTGTACGGCTTAACCAATGGCACATTAAAAAACATAGGGAAACTGTATACCAAGCTTCAGATTTATATATAGATGAATTCATTTGGCATTAAATCCAAAATGAAGATAAAATCATTCCTTTTTGAATAGAATTATTGATTTTTGGACACTGAAAATATTAAAATGAATTTGTCTGAAATTACAGCAACATTAATGGTCAACAGGATTTTATACAAGTACTGAAAAAATTTATGCAAAGATTATAAACAATGAATGAGAACTAAGATTAAGCATGAAAAATGATTTATAATAAATAAATATTGACTTACAACTTCTGGTGATATTTTTAGTTTGCCAGATGTTTGAATACTATGAGTAACCCAGCCTCTTTCTCTGTAATAACATAAGTACATTTTAATACAATTATTTTTTTAACCTAAATATTCTCTATTTCTTATTCCAAAATATTCACTTTTAAAATTGGAAAATCACATGACTTTACAGCACAAAATATTTTAATACCAAACTATACTTAACAATTCATAAATCGAATAAATAAAAGAAAATATGCAATTTTAAAATTATCTCTTATCATGTCTTAAAAAAAGATAAAATACTTGTTTAAATCAAGATAAATTACATGTATTTTTGAAACTTTACATATCACATACTTTTTTTTTTATAATTTCACATTTAATAGGGCCTACAGAATAAAACATTTATTTTTAAAATAAAAACAACAGTAAGTAAAAATATAAAAAATTATTAGTATTAAAAAACACACTTAACTCTCGTCAACACAAAATACAGCAAAAAACACGATAAATGTTTATTCTAGTGATTGATATTGAATAAATAAGCATACGAACAGAAAAACTTTGATCTTTTAAATATATATATAATTCTTTGCAAAAATTACCAAATCATCAACTTTAAATTAATATCATTAGTAAAATCTTAACAATTTAACTATACTAAAAACACCCATGATTTAAATATATTTAGCTATCTTGTCGATAATAATATGAAATAATCCATTTACCTTCCCTTAAGAACCTTATTTTACTACATGTGACTAAAAATGAAATAATTTCTGAATTTTTCAAAAGAATGCAATTTTTAATACAAACAAATATAAACTTGAAACTTAATATTGTCATTTCTTTATAATAATGAACACATGTTAATAAACAAAAAATATATTTTTTATTCTAGAGAAAATACACGAAAAACAAGAGAAATATAAAAAAATTCAAAAGCCATTACTGTTACAAAAACCTAAAATTTAAAAGAGAAATAACATTCAGAAAAAATCTTGATTTTTACTATTTAGTATTTTTTATAAAAAATAAAACTGATGATATTCTTAAGCTACAGAAAAATCACTTGTGAAATAATTTTTATATAAATATGAAATGCTGTAATATTAGTCTGGTATTTGGACAATATCTTCAAATTTTGTTAATGAAATAATTTGATATACATCTATTGCTTCAATACATGTTCAATTTCTTTAAAAACTTTACCATACTTACATAAGATTAGTCAATAAAATAATTTGCCATTATATATTATTACAGTAAACAACTTTCATATATTTTTCAAAAAATTATCACACAAAAAGAACATGCTTACATAGGAGGAGGATGGCACCCAGAGAAGTTGGAAAGACTAGAACTCTTTCTGCTGCAAGCACTGTTAAAGCTTAACTTTAAACGCTCCCTCTTTTCTAAAAGGTAAAAAAAAAAATTAGAACAGCTATTACTATGCTCTATATCATACTATTGTTTAAACAGTGAGATTAAAAGAAGCACAAACTATTTGGTAATAATGCATTTTAATGACCCTGGAGAAAACCAAGTATTCAAGAGGCCAATCTGATAAATAACCTGACATTACTAACATAAATAGACATGCTTCACACAAATTTTTCAAATAAAAAATGTGATTGTTTAGAAGTTAAAATTTGCCATCTTTCACTTCATTAAAATTTGAACTTTTTTATTAGTTTAGACTAACTAGAAAAAAAGTTCTAATTTAGAAAAAACTAATACACAAGTTTTACTGTATTTTTCATTCTTTTGAGTATTTTGTGAATCAAAAATAAAAAAATTATTCTAAAATTATAAATTCTATTAAAATTATGATTTCAATTTTCTATATTGTATGCATTATGATGTTGGCATGTATCAAATGTATCATTTATGAATGAATTTGCTATTAAGATTCTGCATGAAGCATGGATTTAAGGAAAAAGAATAATTTGCAAGAAACTATTTTAGTTTCTAAAGATCACTGTGTTATTTTTTTTCCCCAAAACTTTGTAATATTATTTATATATTAAAATACATTCATTTAACAATCTGATTAGCAAAATTAAGCATGAACTCTTAGCTGAAAATTGAATTCTGCAACAACTGTAAATATATATCTATATCAAATTCCCTTTTTAGATTTGTAAAAGAAAATATAAAAATCTCTTCCATCTTAATGACCCCTTTCCTTAGACATAGCAGTTGTTCGGATAGTAAAAAAATGGTGTGTATTTTTATTTTGTTTATTCATTATCTTTTATTAATAAACACATAACATATACAGGGCATACACAACCAATACTTCTCAATTGTATAATCAAAAGAATATTTTTATCACCAAGACAGATACCAAAAAAAAAAAAATGTAGAATAATGAACACAAATATAAAATAGCAAAATCAGTTTATTAAACAGTTGTATGAACATAATACAATTTATTAAAATGTTGATTTAGCATGTATGTATGTTCAAACACACACACACACAAGATTTATATATATTATTATTTCTTTTTTTAAAAAAATTTATTTGTAACATGTACATTGATAAAAGTTGCCATTAAAGCTAAATGCTCATGGTTCACAGACTACTAGGCTTCAATTAAACTATTAATTCAAGTCCCAATTCGACTAAAAACATATTACCCAGCATGGCTGATTGCATGTGAAATCTATCAAGGCTCAAAAATCCTCACTTTACTGTGCTACTGGCATGTTCAGATATCAACCTCAACATTTGACAAAGGTTCAAATTATGAGGAAAACTGGCTGTATTAAGTTGATTTGTGAATTGGGTAAAAATAGACAGCCAAAGATGCTTACTAAAGCAAAAATAAATACAAAAAAATTATAAACTTAAACAAGAGCATTGATGCATCTATATTTTAAATCATGTAAAATATGGTAAGACATCTCTACAAATAACAATGACACCATATTAAACACTATCTTCTACAGAAAAAATAGTATTTCCCTATTATAGTGGCACCTGATGAAGAATTGCCACGTGACAAAGAAATATCGTCAAGGTATTTTATTGCAAGGAAGGCTTCACAAGTTTGATGATGATCTTGGTGTATTATAATTTGACGAGTGCTGCTATAACAGGGAAGTACCAAAAAACTAGTTAATTACTTACAGTAAAAAAATTTGGAAATTAATTACTTTGTGCATTTTCCAATACATGAACCTTTTCTATAAACTGGCAAGAAAAAGAACAGATTATAGCCAATGAAAGAAAAGAAATTAATAATAAAAATTTCTTGAACAGTGATGAGAAACTATTCATACAAAATCAGTCCATCAAATAATATATATGAACTTCTTTCATCCTCATATTAACTGAAACTGAAAAATTAATAATTTTATTTATAAATTCAGTTAAAAGAAACCTTTGTGATACTTTTCCATTTCGCAGGCTCAAATCTCTCCAAGCAGACTTTATTGGCGATAACACACAGTCTACACGTATTCGGTTTGGCATCAGTTGTATCATTTTTAGAGACTTTATCGCTTGTGCCAGCAAAATGGAAAAGTACCACCTTTATAATAATAAAAATGAAGGGATTTTCATATCAAAAGAAAGCTGAAAAAAAACTTTTTTACTTCAAAATAACGAATTTTATTAGTCACACTACAATCCTGTTGGCTCAAAAAAAATTTGGGATCACCTAAATAAAAAAATTACACAATTTTTATAGATATTCATACTCAATTACTACTAAAGAAATTAATTTATAACAGGCATTTGTATGAGGCAAATGAAAAAATACACAATAAACTAATTTAAAAACCAGTTTATAAAATATTCAAACATTTAATTCATTATTTTACTGATAATGTACAAACAGAATTTCCAATCTTTATTTCATTATATTCACATAATTCAAGTGACAAACATTTTGAGTCAAGGTACTAACATATGAACGTAAGCAATAGATACAAATATATTTTTCCATTTCCAGCATTAAAATAAATATGAATGAAAATGTAATGAAGTTCCCATTTATAAGTATCATTTTTTGTATACAAACTATAATTATCCTTTAATCAAGAAAATTATCTGTATATTTACAGAATGTTAGAGAATCTGCATTTTATTTTTATTAAAGAGTAGTAATCAATTACATCATTAAAAATACTATCCAAATTTATTAAATAGAAATTCCAGACAATTTATGCCAAAATTAATGGACCAATCTCAGAACAAGAAGAAAATAGAGTAAGTAATTAAGTAATAGTACATAAAATAATTCGAAGCAGATTCTGATGGATTCTTTATTTTTTAAATGTTTACATAAGTATTTATTTATTCTTTGTCACTGCTTTTAATAATATTGTCACTTTTATATGATAACAAAACAAATTATGACAAATTATTGCAATGATTGTTGAACACATCTTTCACAGCCAAATTACTCATACATATTTCCAATAAATTATTTAAGACTAAAGAAAATGCAGGGTTAGGATTTTTTACAAAATTCATAGATACATAATGACTATCATGACAAATACCAAAAAATGATTGGAACATTGAAGAGTAATTCATAATAATTTCTAATTCATTAAATTTTATTAATACTAGAGAGTATCAGGTACTTTTCCATTTCATTCACGCAGGCAATAAAGTTGCCAAAAATGTTACAACTCTAAATAATTTAATGGTGCATAAACATTTTTACTGTGTGTTGTCACCAATACAGTCTGCTTGGCTAGATTTGCGTCGATGAAATGGAAAAGTACTGAAAATCTCATTAATTTATCGATGTTAATTTATTTTAAAATTGAACAGAAATATTTCCATATCTGTAGAAATATAAACTAATTGTTTACATTATTTAACACACAAATTTATAGCACTTATAAAATATGAAAAACTCTCAATCTGTAAAAAAGGTACAGATTGAATACAAAAAAAAAAATTAAGGCTTCATGACTTTTTGTTGCTGTTTTTGGATCGGGGAGGGCAACAATTAGTACTAAAATTTACCTACTCTTATTTTCTAAGATGGTTAATTTATAATTTTTCTTTCAAAAAAAAATAAACAATAAGTGCCGGATGACAAACAGTGAATTATAATTCTACTCTCATTCTCAACTTTTATTATTTAGGAGGTACAAATATTCAATATTCATATTTTACTATTAGATAATACAACTATACTTATTCATTATAATAAAAACTATACATAATTTACACAAGTTAATACGAATATATAAGCTTTTAAACATAAATTTTTAATGCTCTAGAACATACATTATTTGTAATTTATCATTTTATGAGCAATTAATGCAGTGATTTCAAACATTTCTAAGAAAAAATAACTAAAAAAATGTTTTTAGCAATTAAAAATGAATTTTTTGGTTGAACCAAAAACCAGTTTTTTATTGTTTATCAGAAATACATTACAAAATACCTAAGCAATTAGCTTAATTTTAAAATATAATAAATTAGATGCAAATAGCTTACATCAAAGCCTTATTACTAAAAATTCGTTCAAAACAAAATTTTACTTTTAATAAAATGAATGACAACATTCTTAGGAGAATTAATAAAATTCTCTTCACAAGTAATTTTATTTCCATTGGTTTAATTATACATCAATTAAGCAATGCTGTGGCCATAAAAAAATTATAAAAAAGTTTAAAAAACAAACAATTAGTTACTTAATATCTGCATCACTATGTTATAGAGTTGTACATTGCATTTCAAACTAATGAGAAACAGATGTTTTATTATTTGAAAATCCTCATAAGCATCTAAATTTCAAACTGATTCTTATTAAACAACTCTCAACGAGATCTAAGTTCCTGCCAAGTGTTATAGAATTAAAAGATTTTTGCCTTCTGTATTATAATATTAAAAAAAGAATGACATTTCAAATGACATTTTAATCATAATTCAACTTAATTTAATTGACAACATACAGAGAGAAAATTAAAACGTAAAGGTGAAAAGTACCTATGAATAATAACACAATTTATACAGCAAAAGCAACGATGGAATTATTTTAGACCGATAGGATTGAAAGAAAAAAAAAGAAACGATTATATTTATTTACCTTGACTACGAGATATATCATGTCTGTGACTATGATTGTGTTCCGCCATTGTTTATTCAGATTATTTAATCGATGCAATGCTTTGTAATCAAATGAAAAATGAGAAATAACACTAATTTAGAATTGCATATATACAGATTTTGAGAAGTGATGAAAGAATCAACAGATCAAATTCATTTAAATTTCAGTTCCTCCAACGAGCTAACCAAACATTGAACAGATAAATTCCATTTTATTTGTACTCGGTACAATCTCGAACAACTACAAAACCGAAACAAGAATTAAGGCTTGACATATAGCTTAAAAAGAATGATCGCAATGGAGAAAAATTAAAAAGTCATAAATATTTTGGATTTTGGCTGGATATATATCGTACTAAATCTGGACAAAATACATTGTTGAGTCAAATTGGAAGACTTTATTCTAAGGAGTTTGCAGATTTTTCGAAATGAGCTAAAATTGCCAAACTGAGCAAGTAGCATTCAAATGTGGCAATCGCTCAATGGAGGCATCGTTATACATGGTGACGTAGGAAAGAGTCTTATAAGTAGCATTATACGGATTTCATCCATCCGCAACATAAAAAAAATTCCAAAAACAATTATATCTTTTATATTAATTGTATTTTTTTAAAAAAAAAATATTTATATCAGTTTCGAGCCCGGTTACATAAAACAATTCAAATATATCTTTTACATTGAGAGCATTTAAAGAACTATATCCTATAGATTTAAAAAAAAAAAAAAAGCTATAAATAACAATTGTATATATATATTAGTTTTGAGCAAAGCTACGTAAGAAATTCTTAAATATCTTCACATTTTTGTATTTTTAAAAAATGAATTCTTTACAAATAAAATTATACACTCAGTAAAGGATATTTACACTTAATGAAGTAATAGCTTTCCATTTCTCAATGATAATTTTAATTAAGATGGAATAACACTGTCATTATCTGCTTTATGTCCTTAGGATTTTTTTTATTTTAACAGAAGTCATTTTTGATCAGGGTGAGTTAGATTAAGTATTTCACAATACGTTATTTAATATTTATTGAGTAATGTTATTACATTTTTATGCTGATTTTAATGTTAACAATATTCCAACCAATGTCATTTGATTTGAAATATAATGAGTGTATTCCGTATCGAAAAGGCCTCGTTTAATCGTACCGAATAAAAGTAAATGGTTCTCTTGTAAAAGAGATATTACATGTGCTTTCTTTTTCTCTGTTACTATAGTTTTCCATTGTATCAAAGGTAGCAACCCTATCATGTTTTTAAATATTTTTTTTCTATTTTGCTTTAATTATATTAATTTATTCCATGTGCCTATAACTGTATTTTAATAACTATCACAAAAGAAAAAAATACTCCACACTGCAATCAACTCCTGTAGACAGAAAGAATTCTCGTTTGCGCCCCCCCCCCC
>BMAW01071625.1:0-28852 GCA_019974015.1 Nephila pilipes
AATTTCTGATTTTTTAGAGTAATAAAAAATAGAATCAGCAAACTTAATCTCAGTGTGTATTTTTCTCAGAAGTACAGTAGTTAGTTTTCTGTAATAATTTATCTTGTGTTGACTTATCATTCAGCTCGATCTTTACGAACGGTCATTGATTATTTTATATGTTAGAGATTGTTTGAATACTGTCTTTTATTTTGGTGAACAATACCTTTTTTATAGGGCCATGATATTTATCGACCCTAATTTTAATGCTTTCAGTTAAGTAAATAAGTGAAATATTTGATTTCTAGAGTGAACTCTTTTTTTATGCCAGAGTTTTCGAATGTGTCAACTTGACTTTTGGTTAAACTTGAATGAAAAGTTATCTGTATCTCAATATATATGTTGCACTTTAGCACAATTCACTCTTCATGCTCATGTGTGTTACTCTTATTCTAGTTTTCTTCATTACATATTTATACATCTGAATTACACTTTCAAGTAATACTTGGGAGAGAATACAGAATAGTGCAAGGTAATACACTTATTTTCAAAAATAAATAGCAATACTCAAATATATGTAAGTATTTGGCATAAAATTTTCAAATGTTAAAATACATTTATCTTTTACGTACTTAAAAGATGAATAGCACAAATTTTAATAAGCTTAGGTATATTTAGAAAACCAACGATAAAAAATATTTGCCAACTTTACACCAAATTGAAAGGTTAGTTAAATAAATAAGTATACGAATGCAGATTTTTTTTGTACAATAGAATGTAATGTTTTTGTTATTTGAATATGATGTTTTTAATATCTGTATTTGAATGCATTTCACCTGATATTTTTTCAAGCCATTTCTTAAATTCGTTTTTATTAGGTATTTTTTCTCTTAAAACAAAGATTTTGTTTAATTCAAATATTAGTTAAAATTTTCTAAAAGGCTAGATGATTCATAATTTTAATTCGCAATTTCTAGATGATTCATAATTTTGTTAGTGAATTTTTGTAGCATACCATTGTATTCATACAGTTGTGCTCTTAATAAGTATCCATTTAATTGTGCTGATATTGTGTATGAGAAATTGTTAATTCTCTGTGTATATTACATATTCAAGTTTTGTTTGAAATAAAAAAAATTTCTTTTGTACATAGAATTTTTCATTAGACTGATTTACATTATACTTTTAATTGTAGTTAATACATTAGAGCAAACATTTAATACAGTTTTATGAACTATTCATGAAATATTTTTAGGTTACCATAAATTAAAAAAAAACACAAAATTAAATTTGAAATAAGTTATTAAGAAATGAAACTGTAGATTATATATACCCTGGTCTAAGACTTAATATATTAAAATGGTTGTGGAAGTCATACAAAATTTCGTTTAAAAATTATTCAGTGATATTTATTTTTCAGATATCGAACCCCTCCCCCCTAAGTTACCAGATTTCACAACCAAGTACTGATAATTTAACTTTTTTTTAAATATCTCAGTTTGATGTAAAACATACAGCATTGCATAATCAACACATTTTTATGAAATATATTGATTCTGGACTGTAATATAAATATTTCTTATATCCTTCAGTTAAATATTAGTTGAAATTAGCAAACGTGCTAGAATATGTTTGAATAGAATAGAAAAATTTATATTAAAATTAAAATATTTTTTTTTTTTTTTTGTAGCTTCAAAAAAAAAAAAAAAAAACAGCTTAGATTCGTATTGAAGGAAGTTTAGAAAAAGAGATTACAAATTGCATTTTAAAACTGAATAATTTTTATGCACTCACCAGTTACTTTTCATAGTTTTTGAAAAAAAAATGTCCTGTTAATTTATTGCCCTTACCTTGTTTATTCAATTGAATGCTAATAATGTACCACGTACAATTTCAAAAGAAATGCTTCAAAAAAATTCATTTAATCTTTTTTATTGTGAAACAAAAATGTTTATAAAAACTAATTTCGTATCTTAAGAAATCTATCAGAAAAAAAAAAGGTAAATGCATAATTTGTCCTAATATCTCACTCATTGAAAAAAAAAATATTTCTCAAACGTAAATTCTCTACTGAAATATATGTCTCTATTAGAATCGTTTAGTACCTACTCTCCAGTAACATTTTTCTCAGTTATATCATATTTATTAGCTAGACGAATATTTCGAACTTTTTTGCTTCAAGTATAGTTAATTGTTGACAATTTTAGATTTATTGCAAGTATTTATGCATAATATATAGAAGTACTTGAATAAAGTAATTTTCCTTTAATGAAAATATTAAATCAGGATATTTAAATTTGATACGCAAACTGATTATAATCTTTAGAAAGGAAAGGATATCAGATTTTGTGTTTTCTAATTGCTACATGTTGGAGGGGAGGGACGTGAATTAATCTTTTAAGCAGTAAGTAACTTATAGCTTAACTTTCATGAAGCGCTTTCTAATTAACTAATTATTTTTAAAATCTTTTACTCTTATAGAAACCATGAAAAATATTAAAGATAAGTATTATTTACTATTATGCTAAAACGTTTTTCTGATTTTCACTTGGTGTGTAAGTCAACAAATTTTCGATCATTAATTTAACCAACTGCCCATCAAACTAGAGCTTTAAAATTTTGGGAATCGTTCGTACTCGCCTAACAATGCAATATTTAGACATTTGCGACAAGTTTTAACTAATATTTCAATAATTTTAATTAGTTAAGATATTCTTTCCTCTCGGGGCTTTTAGGATTGAGGAAAAAATTTCTTTCCCCCTCTGGGAACACCGGGCACTCCACTCGCCACATGAGATATCGTAAAACTAACAAAGGGGAGATAGTAAGGGTTGCTGACTTTCAGTCAGTAATCATTCGCAAGAAAGAAAGATTCCAATATTTGGCGCCGTATCTTATCACAATAATTTTTTCTGAATTCTGGTTCCCATTTTTTTTAATAGAATGACTTACAAACTTTCAAATGCATGTTTTGATTTTATGAGTATTATGATTTTTAATACGCTCACAAATGTCTCTTTTTAAGTAAATTTTAAAGTTAAAAATAACTAACAGTTTTAACTAACATTTCAATAATTTTCTTTAATAAACTTTGCCGGCATATAAAAACGTTGTTTTTAAAATCGTTGGTTTTTATTTTTATAATGAATTTACACGTACTCCTTTTTTCCCTCCAATTTTGTATGGTAATGAAAACAATCATTCCAAAAAATGAAGTTGCAATGTAACTTTTAGTAATGTTTAAAAATTTGTTTTTAATTAACAGAAATAAAAACATTACAAACCTCACAAACTAATGATACAATTTAAAAATGTAATTTAATTATTCAAAAGGTCAAGTAATTAGAAAATTATGGTATTCTTAAATTTCGCAAAAAACTCATGGAAGCCTTGTTGCATGAAAAAATGTTAAATTCTTTACCTTTCCTCTCACATTCTAACATAGTAGTATTACTATTGTCCAATTCAGTGTTGATCTCGGTATCCTTTGAGTCCGATTGAATGTTGATCTCGGGATTCTTCCTGTCAAATCCCTCTTTTTTCGCTATCCAAATATCCTTATTTTCGAAAGATTTTCATGTCTTTAAACTTATGTCTTATTTTCATGATCCTCTAGACTGAATCCATCCCCTCTTTAGTAAGATGAATACCTTTCCAGAATAAAATTGCTGAAATATGGCACAAAAAACTCAACCGGAATATTAGGTTTCCTAAGGTTAACGTCGCTTGACTTTGCGGCAACCACACTTTGCAAGTTCTTTAGAGGTCCCCTTTACATCTGGACATTGTCCTGATTAAAGACCGTTGGACTCGTGAGAAAGGGCAAGCAATTTTCTGTTTTTTTTTTTTGCTTTAACATTTCAAAGTCCGAATGTCCAGAAACAAAGAACTCTCTAACATTAGAAGTCCAATTTGCAGATGTCAGTTCCTGCCTCTGTAGGAGTGCTTAGCGACTAATAGATAAGTTAATGACATTTAGCTATCCAACCATAACAAAGGATTATGTCCTATGCGTTTGGAAGAGGCGTGTTTAATTCATTATACTCCAAAATTAAGGAAGAAAGGATATTAAAAATGTTTGAAACGTTTGACTAGAACGTTGTGTTCGTGAACATAGTAATAATTTTTTAGCTTGCGACGTGCATCAATAATGTTATATTTGCATAATTAACGTATATACAACAAGCAGTTTATCTTGTTAACATCATATTTAGTTCTTCAATTTAATTATAATAAATTTGTGCAAATAATACTCTCTAGGTGTCGTATCATTTTACTCAACCAAACCAACCAACTAGCTAAAACTTATTTTAGAACTCATTACTTGTGTTACGGAATGCCCCATTTTATCTTTTGTTGATTTTTTCTAAATTTCCTAGAGTAAAGTTAATTGTTGGATTCCATTCGGCGTAAAATGTTTAAGCTAATGCGTGCGTATTTATCATTTGGTTATAGCGGCCGCCCGTAGAACTTTAAACGTACCACGATCGAGTAGTAAAAGATAGCGGCTATCAAATGAATTGGCTACTTATACTATTATACTGTTAATTGTGTAGTTTATTTGTGTAATATGTTTGTTCGTCTAAGCGGTATTTAAAATATAGAACCAATTCCAACGAAATATAAATATTACGGTAAAACTGTATTTCTTTAAAATAATTCGGAATTGAGCTTCGTTGAGCCAACGTTTTATACTGCGGAGTCTCGTTAACTTTAAAATATTAATTCAATAGTAATTTTTTTTATTTTAATTCTAATCATCTAGATTCTTCTGATTTTACTGTTTTACTGTGATGTTAAGGTTTTATTTTTTATTTGAAATTTAGGACATTAAATTATAATAATAACTATAATTCGAAGTTTATTACTAACACATTTTTTTCTTGTACATAGGAAAGCACTCAGTAACGAAATGTTTATTTTTACTTTTCCCGGTTTAAGGTACAACATGAAAAGCCCATTTGCTTGATTTACATAAAAATAAATCAAAAGATATTATTACAATACATATTACGCAATATTAACATTAAATGAATATGAAATTAAATCTTTCACACAACAAGCATCATGTCATCATTAGGAAATGAAAACTATAATAGCATTTCACGTGTAGTGAAATTGCCCATCACAGGAGAAATAATGGCAGTCTTCAAAATGGAAAGTGTTTTCGGAATCTAAAGTCTTGAAAACTCGAGATACGATTCATAGTATAATTTCGATTTGAATCACAAAGTTGAGATGCAAGAATGTCCTATGTTCGTGAAACAGGAGAAATGATTTGGATGATGAATTTTTCTTGCTGATAAGTTCATTTAAGATGCAGAAAGTCAGTTCATATTCATTGGTTGCTAAAAAGAAAAAAAAAATAGTCTGGTATAAGTAAAAGAAAAGAGAAAATTTTAATACGATTCATAGTATAATTTCTAAATAAAAAACACAAGAAGTTTTGCAATTCTTATCTCTAGTGGAGGAAATTTAGATCGTTGTCAAAAGTTTATAGGGTACTTAATTATATCAGAGACATTTTTAACTAACCAGTTTTAAATAAATAACAATAAAATGTTTTCCCTTTATGAAATCCAATGGTTTTGCAGAAATTAACAGAGAAGGGTCTAAATAGTCTATGTTTCAAATTTCATTCGGTTTCAAAAATTAATTCTACAGATATTCAAAACCTCCCGTTAGGATACAATATTCTACGTTATTTGATGAGAACGATTCATGTTTTATATCAGACAATTAATAGCCTGAGGATAGCCACTTTTAAAACTTACATAATTAATTAACTAATGCAGTTGCGCGATAATTTAGTTAGTCTTAATAATTAATAGTGATATATATTTTTTCAGGTATGATGAGAATTGTAAAAAATATTTAGAGTGATGAGCTATTTTTTAACATTAGCTAATGTGTTGTTGCTTAGAGAAAATGACGACCGCAAAAATGAATGGGCATAAAATAAATACAGGGTTTTGGGTTAAAAAGATTGATATTATAATACATTGTGATTATAATAATTACGTTTAGTTTGCATTGGATGTATTTACTTTGCTAAGATATATTTAATTTAACATTTTAAATTCTTCTTTTATTTTAGTATTGGAACAGAATATTGTTGTGTACTTTAACATTTTATCATTTACTCCTATTTTAATATTTAACGTAGGATTTTTATTGTAGTATCGTCTGTTTTTATTCTTTTTGTTGTTAACATTGGCAACGTTTTTAAGCTTTAGAATCTTTTACTCATGAAAATAAAATTACATTAGGAATTTGAAGAAGTTATTTAATTTCTTGATATTAATTGCTTCTGTGGGCCCCGAGACTCGGAAGTACGCTTACTTAAAGCTAATTACTATTGCTTTTGAATAATTCTACTTTTTAGAGATCTTAACAGTGAACAGAAAGCGTTAGCACATGTTAAAATGAAATTAGCAAAGCCAGTTTCCATTATTTTGACGACTGAAAAATAGAATATTTAGTTTGAATTCTATTTTATCCCATGTTCTTACGATGACGAACAAAATGATGCCAAAAAGATACATCGAATAGGCTAACCCTAGAAATAACGTAACCTTACAAGACCTTTTCTTAATGTAACCCTTTTGGTACGATTTGAATCCATTTTGCTTCCCTTCCCCTAGTATTTGGTAACAATAGGATTTTATTACAGTTTTATGAGAAATTTTATTCTGTAATGAATATTTTCACTCCACTACTTTAGTTAAAGAAAATGTTATTTTTAATTTGTTCTCATCAACTTACAAGTCCATAAAAGTGTTTATAGCATTTATTATTATTATTTTTATTATTTAAATGAGCATCTTCCTTAAGGACAAGTTTTTACCATAGTTCTTAAACAAAAAGCTGTGCAACAAATTCGTTTAATTTTAATAAAGGGTTGTACAGGAAATTTTCTGTATAGAAATAATCGATTTCTCTCTTATTTTTTATCAAACTCCTCGCACTTTTTCTTTCTTGTAACAATTATTAGTAGTTCTATTTATATTTGATTTATATATAACGGCATAGTTAAAATACTAATGTGTAGAAAAAGAATCAATTACAGGAAATTGCTTAAGATAAATATAAAATTAAAATTAAAACATTTTTATGTCTACTTACAAGATTGATTGTTGAACTTTGATCATCGAAATAATTGGATTTTAAGCTTGTTTTCAGAAGTCTGTAAAGAAATTTCATTTTTGATTGTTTGGTTTTAAGAGAAAATGAGCAAAACACACACACTTACACAAAGATTACTATCCTTAAGTTCTATTATTAATATCATTCAACGATATTTTATTATTAACATATTTTTAATAACAAAGTTTGTGTTATTGCTTTTGATAAAGGTTTCTTGTGACTTAATTTTAGATATTAATATAAATTTAGAACATGGTAATAAAACATGTTATTCGTAATGAAATAAAATTCATACGAATCCCCATTCGGCATTATGAATGACCTAATGTGAAAATATTTATTTTGTATAGTCGATTACATAAGAGACATTACTTGGAAAATGATTTCAAAAATAAGAAGTTTCATTTGCAATTGTTAGCATTTAAATGTTTCCGAACGTTTTCGAAAATCGAAACTTTAAAATTTTAATCGCATTCAAAAAATAATTTAGTTCTTAACTCATAAACTATCCCGAAGGTTGCTCTTACGAATAATTTCAGGCTCGATATCTTATTAAAAAAAAAAAAAAAAAAAAAAAAAAAAAACTTTTCGTAATATTCTATAGTTATATCACCCTTTTATAAGGAAACATTCTTTTATTGTAAATAGTCAATACGGCTTGAATACTTTGATCACGCAAACACGAGATCAAATTATTTAACTCCTCATAACAAAAGTAAAAAATTTTCAGATTCATAATTTAAATACTTTGCATTCTTTCGAAAGTGTAAAGTATTGTTTTCCTGAAACACTTTGACTTATGTGTAAAAAGTACACATAATGTATTACAAAGTTATATTAAATAACTGTCAGTATCAGAATTGATAAAATTGTGTAATCGGAAATACAGTAGGTGCAACTGAAAGTTAAATTTTTTCCCCGTGTTTTCTAAAAATGACTAGAATCAGTTATCTTACAAAACTAGATTTTCAAACATTTTAATGATTATTTTATTGAAAGTTTTCAATCAATGAAGCTTTACTTCAGGTGTGAGAAGCTCGTTGAGTATAATTAGGTACTTTATATTCCTTTTTTCCTTAAAATTCTTGCTATTTTTGAAATAAATATTTAGATTTTATTTCATACTCTCTCTCTCAATGACGTACATTTTATTTAACAAAATAAGGACATTTCATGACGGTTAATATTTAATACAAACAAAACGATGTTTAATAAAAAAAACACATTCAATTTTTAGTAATATATTCAAAATACCTTTTATTTTATTGAAGTCAAAATTCTTATTTTCATATAATGCAAAAATGATGAAGCATTTGTGAAAACAAAAAGTAAATCATTGTAAATAATATTATTTCAGAAAAAGGCTACAGCTCACCGTTATTTGGTCCCTATTTGATCCATGTGTATAATTTTCAAATAAAAACTGAAATTCTGATTTTTTTTGGCCCTGCATAATCTTATTTTCTAACATAATTAACAGTATATATCGTTTAATTCAATTTATATGCAATATAATTATTTCGGCATTTATACTGGAGATTCCCCTTTAACAATTTACAAATAATAGCATAATTATTAGAATCATTATGAATATAACAAATAATATATATATATATATATATATATATGTGTGTGTGTGTGTGTTTTACATGACATTATTCATCATGTCATCAAATATGAACGAAATTAATGAATAAAAATTAAATTATTAACAATTAAGTTTTCTGCCTGATTTTGTTAACACAATAGGTTTGTTATAGTTTTCTAGAAAATTGCTTAATACATTTTTTATTCAAGTGTGCTCTCAGTTATAAGATTTACAAATAAAGTAGAATTTAAATGCTAATTTTAGGAATTTGATTTAGGATACATATTTTCAGTGTTTTCATACTCACAATCTATATTTATAAGCTATAAAGATGCTGAAAAGTATCAAAGGCACGACCATGGTTGATAAGATAATCAAAGCTGTACGCATTCCTTTACTTCCTGTAAAGTTAAAAAAGGAAATTTTGATTATTATCTATCTACGTATATGAATTTGATCAGAATTCAGGCATCGGAAAGGTTTTAAAAATGTCAACAATACCTGCTGTTTTATCTTCCTCTTGATCACATTTAAGTCCAATATAACCGGCATCACACCTATGTGAGAGATTTAACTTTCGGGTAAACAAGAAGTAAATATTTGTAGAAAGCAATGAAGACATAGCAGTTCATAAAAAAAACACATGTGATTGATTTCCAGAAGTATAAGCCAATGGACAATTTATTTCCTTTGGAAAATGCACTTCTCTTTCCAAAAGTTTGAAATAATTCTCAAGGCTTACAAATGGCAGACTTTCTAGCTTTGAATATGATCAGTATCACAAATTACATATATTTGACAGATTTTAAAAATTCGCATTAAAAGCATGCAGCAAGAAAACGAATTATAAAACATTTTTTACTAAGTGTCTATCAAAACCTTATAATTTAGATAAGGAAATATAATTAAAACTTACTATAAATTTAAAAATAACATACTCGTACACTTGTGAGAGTTTTCAACTTCTTTCTCTCTTTCTGCGTCAAATACTCTTTTGTATAATAATATATCAGAGTTTTTAAGATGTTTTATCTTATACACTGTATAAAATAATTTTTGTAATAATATAATAAGTATATGCCAAATTTATAGGATCACAACCCTGCAATTAAGATGTTATATGCACTGTAATAAAAATAGCGTATGTCTTTTGATGAATTGCCCTTCATCGAAAACTTTTATTTTAAATTTTATAGCCGAAGACTTAATTTTAAATATTTCTTGTTACTAACATGTATCGAATGACAGATCAACAAACAGCTATTTAAAAAATAGGTAAAATGGATAATTTGCAATCAATACTTACAGACAGCTATACACTTCCCCGATTACTTGACACTTTCCATGTTTGCAAAGGCTTGCATCACATACCTCTACAAAGTTTAGAAAAATGTTTCATAAAATTAACTTTAGTTCGAGAAGATTTAGAAGAAAGAGAAGAAAATTATATCAATTACGTTTAGAACTACGAATTGAATATATCAAAATCAAATAAACAGTCAGCATATTTCTAAAAGGGAAGGATTAAAAGTTGGAAAAAATATTATTATAAAGTAGACAATACAGTAATTAAGAAAACAGAAAGGAAACCTGAAATTAGCAATTAAAATCTTCAAGATATGGGTTTCCAGTTCCCTTAAGGCTTGCGAACAGAATAATGGTGTGTGCTATGATAATTCTTTTTTCGGGCCTTATGCGGGGGCGTTGGGGTAAAGCTATGGTTTCTTAGAAAAGCGGAGCCGTTATTTAGCCGGCACAATATTGCGGTCACTAGACACCATTAATCTTCCTAGTCTAGACTTTTATAAGAAACCATAGTTTACCAGCTGAAAAACGTTCTGTGCTCATTAAGACTCTTTAGGAAACCACTCCAACTGGTTTACATGTGCAACTTTTAAGTAGCGTCCTCCACCGCAATATTGAAGTAGAAAAATAACGGATTCATATGTCTCGGAAATTATAGCTTAAGTTGGCAATACTGGCACGTTTATCGCTCAAGGTGATATCACGCGATCTTGAGAGCATAAGAATTTTCGTGATCACGCATAACACACATTTGGAATTAATGTCTATTTTCGGAATTTGGTGCCATGATTTGTAATAAAATAGGTTTGTTATATCATAAAAATGCCGCGATACGAACCCGCGCTGTTCGAAACGAAGAGCAAAAAAGAAGTTAAGCTCCAAAAATTTAAAAAACATATTAGAGTGATCCATAAATTACCTTTACAACCTAAAACGTTACAAGGTAATAAATGTAATAACAAATAGTTTTAACATGTGTCGCATACATTTTAATGTTCTCACTCAGACTTATCAATGTGTGTTCCTAGCGGCAGGGTCAACGTCCTATCACTATTCAATTTTTATCCATCTTTGCTCCAGCAACTCCACGGTGATATGTCTCAATGTGTTGAGAATTCGTGTCTTCTAAGTCCTGTTGATTCGTACCGTAGGTCAAGTACAAATAATTCTTTACAAAACTCTTTAGGAAGAAGTTTAAAGGTGTAAATGCATTTTCAGTGAGTGATGCTTTCTACCCCATGGTTGAAGTGCACAGTCAACCTTGAGTACAGGCGGCGTTTCGAGCCTTCAATCTTTATGTTCGAGAAAAAGTTGTCCGATTGTTTTTTTTGAAATGCTCTTATCAACTAGAACTGAATAATTCTCCCTCGGGCTAATTGCTAAAGTGTTTTAAAGTCTGTCATCATTGTTGAAGAGAGCGGCAGCACATTTGACAATGTCCCCGAGGAGTTGCTGGAGAGCACAGAAACAGAAACTGATTACAGACTAGATGCTGCTCTTGCCATTATGTCTGCAAATATTGACATGCATGATCAGGAAAACAAGACTTAATGATTCATTGTGTCACATATTGAAAACCGTTTGTTATTATCATATACTGTATTAAAATTATTATAGTCTTAAGTTATTAGGAAAATTTAAGATCAACCTACATTTTTACCATTCGGAAAAGCATAATTATTAAAACAATTTTTATCAAAAATACTACTTATTAACATGAATTAAATAACGTTTACTTCTCCTTCACTACAAAGAGATCACAACTAATCATTAACCAAGGACATTTTTGTTTCTGCCACAAAGAATTTCTTATCTTATGAGTTTTTGTCAGTATTATCTCGAGTTCTATACACTATAGCAAAAACATCTGCTGTTTTAAACTGTTTGCACTTAGTTGAGAAATCTTTATAAAGTGTTTGAATTTTCCTTGAAGTAACTGTAAGATTTTAAAACTTTATAATTAATAATATTTGTGTACATACTGGAATCAATTTTTTAATATCCACCAAAACCGAAATTCATAGAGTTTACCATCTTTCAATTATTGTGGATTGGGGATTTGTAAGTTATTGTAAGTTCTTAAAGCTGTATGTTTAAAATACGTAATATTTGGAAGTGTATAGGAATCAAATTTTAACAATCACCAACCCAGAAAATCAAAGTTTTTCCCATTTTTAATTATTGCTGATCTGGGAAGAGAAATAACATTTTCGTAAGCAAAACTCAATAAGCCAAAACGAAATTCTCAAATTTTAGGTTCAATATATAATTTGAATTACTATTTCATTTAAGTCTAAGGTGTAAGGGAAGTATAATTTTCTCTCTTTTTGAGTGATCCCAAATCCGTAATTTTTGTTCCTGCTACATTATGTGTCTTTAAAAGACTATTTATATTTTTCGCCACACAGTTCAAGACCCCAGATTAATTCATAAAAAAGAAAGACATAATTACCATTTCTTAAAGAGGTTCTATAATGCACATTAGAAAAGAACATGAGTCTTAAAACACAAATACGAAAAAAAATCGGAATTTTAAAATGCTCTCAATTCTTGAAAAAAATTGATTTCAAAATCCGAAAAGTTTCAGAATTCTACAAGAAAAACTGATATGATATCCATGCTCAAATGAAAACTTTCTAATGATATATATCTTGCACTTTAAAGCTCTTATTACGTTCCCTGTTTTAAGTGTTAAAAATCTTACTTCTTTTATAAATCTTAAAAAAACCTTACTTCTTTAACTTTATACTTTTATAGAACTTATAAATCTGATCACTTTTCACTTTTTAGCTAAACTACTTTTTTCTTCACTTTTCACTTATAACTTAGCTTCTTTCTAACAATACATTTTTTGTCTCTTACAAACTCTCATTCCTTTCTTTTCTTAATAATAACTTTTTAACTAACAATATTCCCTGATTGTTATTTTCTTTTCTTATTTTAGCTTACTTAGCTATTAACTTAGCTTACTTTCACTTATCCTTAAACTTCGTATGAGATTACAAACACACTTTCATCTTGGTGATCAGAGCAGATTACTTTTAGCACTCAATCACCATGCGATTCACAACATTCTGAAGTGTCATCTCGCTTGTCTACATCTGCTCAGCTAGGAGACTCGTTCTGATCTGATCTGAGGCGATTGTGTGACATCTTATACTCACCCCTTTACAAAAATGACTTCTACAGATGGACTTTAAGCATGGGATATAACATAAGGGAATGCTCCCTATTTCAATTTTTACTTTCAAAACTTTTTAAGCTTTGTAAGGGGATTATCTAATTCTCAAATCATGGTAGAATGAAACCATGTTCTAAAATGTCACTGAGAATGAGTATTCAGTCGAATTCAAATTTTTATTTATTTATTTATTTTGAAAATGTGGGTTCATTTTTTTTTCTCGAATAATTATAAAACAAAGTTAAAAATGCTCAAAGTGTGTCAAATTTTGCATCATTCCAGAGTTGTGTAGCCTAAAGACGCTCTAATTCAGAAGTGTCGGTTGATAACTCACTCATTTGAGTTACAACTACACTCTCTTTTGCACTTCAATCACAGCGTGTTGAGCTCCAATTGGATTAAACGTGTTCCATATGATAATTTTATATACAATCAAGACTTTTGGATTTCAGAATTCGAAACAACGCACTCCAGCACTATCTCTTTAATTGCAAGCCAATTACGGGATTTCATTGAATTCAGGAAATTTTTTTTGAAACAATCTTCATGTCACCAGCTGTTCTTACCTACACATCCTGTTAGTTTGGGATTTGATGTAGCTGTCACAGGGCGGAAGCCTTTCTGGCATAAGCATTCATAGCTTCCGTACGAATTCAGACATCTTGTTCTGTTCGGACACGCTTTTTGTAGCTTACATTCGTCTATATCTATAAATGTAAATGTGACATTAATTACAAACCCTTATTATGAAAATTACAAAATAGCCCGATATAATATGAGACTTTGACTGGTTATAGTTCCTTTAACGCCAACGATAATGCTTGCCATATTATATATATATATATATATATATAATTATGTGTTTATATGTATATGTATATATATATATATATATATATATATATATAAATAATATATACATTTTTATGAATATACAGAAACATATATGCATACATATTAATATATATATATTGTTGTAAGTATGAGATGGCGTTTCCCTGAGGTGTTTCTCTTGTGAAGGGAAATATGTATTTACTGATATGTCATCAGTTAGAAAAGAAGTTTAAGTGTTAAAAAAGAGAGAAGAGATTTGGCCACTTGACCAAAAACTTGGCGATTTTGGTGACAATTGGAAATGTTTCTCTAACGCTGGAACCTGGACGAAATATTGATCGGGAATATAGTTACAGACTTTTCGTGAATTTTCTCATGCAATATCAGATCTGGCCGGATGAGGTATAAATACGCCAAGAGCTACAATTTGGGAAATCAATTTGTCTACGTAGTCAATCTGTTTTCAGGAGAGAATTTGTCTTTGGAGTCTGTGTTGCGGAAATCGACTGGAAGCTGCTGGCACTTCGAGTGAAGCATGGATAAGTAGGTGAATATGCGGATAAATAGCTTGCCTTCCTTGAAATTATTGGAGCCTGCCTTGGATGCGCAGAGTGTTTCTGAGGAAGTAGTCCTTAGTGAGAACTAGTAAGCTGTTGAGCTGAACGTTGCTTTTACAACTGTGACTGTCTTTAAAGTGTGTTTTGTTCATGTATCTGGTTCGCTAAATTGTGTAAAGGCTGTGTATCTGTTTACATTGTTATTGTCCAAGCTGTGTTACCTATGTTTTATCCTGAAGATTAAGAAATAAAGCGTCACTTGTCATTATCCTCCGAGTTGGACTTGATTTTCCCTCCCACAGACCCCAGAAGAAATCTTTGCATTTATATATATAACAATATATATATATATATATATATATATATATAAATCCAAAGCTATAAATATAATATAGCAAACATTATTAAATATATTTAAAATAATGTTTTTTTTTTCCCTTTAAAATGATAGATCTGAATAATTAGGAAATATTCTTTTCAATTGTTTGAGATGATTTTTTTTGTAGCTATTGTAGTTATTAAGAAAAATTCATTAAATAACAACAGATTAGTATTACAGTTTTATCTACTTATAGTTTATATAAAACAAAATTAATGTATTGGAGGAATCGAAAACTAACATTTACTTATAACACTAAATTTTAAAAGACTAAAAACTAAATTTTAAAGTGGAAAACTAAAAGTGAAATCATTGAAAAACTCAAGATAGAAATTTAAAATTAACAGACAGTATAAGAAATTAATTGTAAACTGACGCTTTATTTCTGAATTGAAGTAAAGCTGTGATTTTTCTCTGTGATTTCTTTAGTTATTCATTGATCATTATTTTGACAATATAAAAATGTATCCTTTATTTTGATGATTTTTTTTATCTAGAAATTAAAGTTTTTCAGAAATACAGGTGAATTTTCTTAAGGAAAGTAGTTACTCCGTATAGTAACAATATTTCGTCCAGTAACAATGTTTCCAATTTACCTTGACATCTGTGAATGACTGTGTTTATATCAGACAAGGGTTGGATGTAACCATCAGATTCGAATCCATTGGAGCAAGTGCATACGTAATTTAAGCCTTTCCCTTCGATCTTTTTGCAATCAGTGTCAGATCCACAATTCTTTTTCTTTATATCCGTCTGACATGGATCTGTTTCAGCAAAACTATCTGTAACATGTACAAATAAAATCCAGAATTAATGCAAGGTAATTGAACATTTATCAATATCAAATAAAATAAATTTATAGTTCATCACTTTACTACTTTAATTACACTACTACTAAATTCAGTGACTACATCACGAGTGACGAATGTAAAATTGAAATTAACTGTAAAATTAATGGGAAATTCATACAAGTAGTTAAAAAATAATCTCTATATTGACCGCAGTTCACTAGTTTTTAAAATTGTGATGAAAAAAGGTAACATGTTTACGCATACATACATACTCATGCAGACGCATTTCAAATCCTTTCATAATCGCTTACGATGGCATCCCGATTGAGAGGAATGACGATACTTACTATGATATAAATAAATATTTTGCTCGATTTATGCCTTTTTTAATGGTACAATTGTTATTTTATGTTCTTTTACAATTTTAAATTTGAATTAACATTGTTGCTTCGAAAGCCTTTCAAATGATATACATAGTAGTAAAAATGGTTTGCGATGGTCGGCTGAGGAAAACAATGACAAGTGATGATCGTTACATCGTTCTGCAAGCAAAAATAAGACCGGAACCAGATATCAAGCAACATTGGTTAGCAACTGCGTGTGGCAACTGGACAACATGTATCACTGTTTACTGTGGTCAGACGTCTGCACAAAGATGGCCAATTCGCCTGTCGTCCTGAACGCTGCATACCAATACCAGAAGCTCATCGGTGGCACCGTTTACTGTGGTGTCAAGGACACAAGGACTAGACATCTCATCAAAAGAGTCACGTTATGTTTAATGATGAGAGTCATTTCATTCTGAGCCACGATTCTCAGCACCAATTGACAAGGACGAAGATAAGGAAACATTTCATCCCGCTAACATCAGCCGAAGAAACAGCTGGAGTGTTCATGGAATCCTTGTAAAGAGTAGCCTTATTTTGAATGGACCAACGGAGCTCCATACTCTCGACGGCGATTCACTTGCCGAAGATCGTTACTACGATGAAATTCTCCTCCCACACGTGCGTTTGTTCTGAGGTGCCATTGGTCCAAACTTTATTTTTATGGACTACTATGCACGTCCACTTAGGACTTCTGATATTGAGAAACTTCTAGAAAAAGAAGATTTTGTAGAAGGGATTGACCAACGTGCTCCGATTATTTAAATTCCAACGAGCATGTGTGAGAATTTTTGGGGAGACTCTCCTGGCTGCAAGATCGTATCTTCCGGAGAACACCAGAGAGCTGAAACAGGTGCTTCTTGAAAAGTGGCAATTCTTACCTCAAGAACTGCTGGATAATTTGGTATTGTGCATGAACAGACGGTGTCACGCAACCATTTTAATTAGGGGAGATCACATCCCTTACTAAAAGACTTTGATTTGTTGATCTTCTTCATGTGTAGACAATGTTTTTTTCAATAATGCAATTCTGTCTAGAAAGACTTGTGGCTATTGCATTATTCTCTTTTTGAAATTGTTGCAAAATTTTGAATTTCTATTATTATTCTTTTGATTTTAAGTTCTTTTCTCCTTTTTGTCAAAACGAAGTTTTTTTTAAAATTAAATAACTATTAAAGAATTACCATGTATGTAGTTGCTACTAAATATATACAATATGTGTGTATAAGAATACTCGTAACAAGCAGTTGAAAAAAAAAACTTAAGCAAACTTGGTATCCTGAGCTGAAAATTTTCCTTAATTTTGTTCGCGTCATTTCATACGATGAAAGGCTACATAAATCTAGCTTCCCACCTCTCCTTGGATTATAAGGTGGAAAATTGCTATCAAAGTTTTAACTCTCAAAATGTTATTCCTCTCCTTATAAAACATAATTAATTGTGTGTAATGCATTTAATTATTAAATTTTGAGGAGTAACTTTACTACCCGACTCGTCTGTCATCTTAAATATTAGTCTAATCTCGTAATTCTAAATTTTAACTTAATTCTAAGCACATATAAAATAATTAAAGAAAATCTCATACAAAATCAGTTCATGAATGTAGTCAAATACTTTTCAAAGTTTCTCTTAAAAGAATAACATTGTCTACTAGTCCACTGTCCCTCCACGCTTATACAAACACAACCAGTGCATAAAATATCAGAAATTACTCTTACTGGGATACGATGCGAGTAAGTTCTCATCGACTAAACAGCGTCATCCCCTAGTCCTAATAGATCGCACAGACAAGCAAATAACTCTCACACACGTACTATTCTAAGCACCTCTATCGTGTAATTACTGTAACCTTTATATCTTTCAAATTCAGTTCTCTGTCTACGTGACTTGAATATATCTATTCACCATACATTTTAAAAAAATACTTAAATTGCATAACCATGTTTGATTTGGTCAAAAAGAAGTTTGAAATGTAAATATGAAATCAGAAAGAAACTCCAATGTTAGTTCAGGTAAATTTTGTAAATAGCTACGTTTAAATTTGAGTTTTATTTAGAAATTATCGAAGCATTTCTTAGTTCAAAAGAGCTGAATGGAAATTTGTAATGGCTGTATTTCTCAGGTATTAAGTTTATAAATTATATCTGTCATACAAGGAAATAAATTATGATTATTTTGTAAAAAAGAAAACCAAACTCCAGTTTTGTGTTAAACATTAAGGAACAACACAGCTCTGTATTGCGACCAATATGTAATTTTATACTTTGGTATTATACCGAAATAATAATAACGTGCCAAAGATCGTTTTATTCCTTTGATATTTCATGCTCGACATTTGCAGTAAGTCGGACTGTTAAGTCGGGATTATTTAACTCGGATCACTAGATAACCCAGATTGGTCTGCTAGAAATATTTGTAAAATTTTAGAATCTGATAATTTCTGTAATAACATTTTTTGTCGTCTATGCAGTTTGAACTTTTTTTTTTTTTGCTGCGCCGAAATATTCTAACAGCTATGAATGAATGAAAGAAAGGAGAGGAAACTATATATGGAGAGAAATATTCTGAGCACAATGTCAACTAAACCTTAGTTACACTTCTTTGACAGACAAATGGCATACAGTGCTACCTAATCTAACGTAAAATGCAACGCGATTAATTCAATATAAAGAATTTTCGTAAATTATTTTACTTCATTTTTTCCAATTCTCCAATTAAACCAGATTTTCGATATCCTGTACCTGCCCTAATCCAAATTTATTCGACTCAAACAGAACTTTTCTGCATCTTATGGCATTTTTTACTATTCGCCAATTTACAAATATTCACTTTAGTCTTAAGAGCAACGAAAATATAAGAAGAGAGATACTATTTATATAAACTGTCAGAAGGGCTTTACTTGAAAAAAAAATATAGAATCAATAAAAATGACAACTGACAATTCTTTCTTTTATAATACATTATGACTTATTGATATTATACACTCCATAACCAAAAAAAAAAAAAAAATGACGCACCAAGAAAGAATTGACCGATTATAATGAAATTTTGTATGCAAAGATATTTGGACCGATTATGCAAAATTTTAAAATTTGGTTCCAATTAATGAATAGCGGGAGCTGCACACTCAGCAGGTGTACATAAGAAGCTATTCTCAATCTGATGGTCAAATTTTCTGTTGAATTGCGATTTAAGATACCTTTCAACGACTGAATAAAATACCTCGCCGCTGGATTCGAGTTCATTACGAGTAACCGTCAGAGTTTGAAAGAGGTTGTATCATTGGACTTAAAGAGGCAGGTTGGTCAAATCAGAGAATCGCTCGTCATATGGGTCGAAGCGATGCGGCGATTAGAACATGCTGGCAAGAATGGGTGGACGATGGCATATTTCAGCATCATGAGGATAAAGGAAGACAACAGCAGACCGGTAGGACAAATTGATTGTCAGATCAGGTGTCACAGCACCTGATTTATCGTTATCAACCCTCAGACGTGCGACCCGCACACGAGTGTCGACCATGACCATTCACTGACGGTTGACAGAGCGAAATCTATGATCGTGCCAACCGCTAGACAACCTGCCACTCACGCCTGCAAAATGTCGAGCCAGATTACATTGGTACTTGGCTCGATCAGGTTGGAATGATGCTGACTGGAGACGTATAGTGTTTAGCAATTAATCCCGCTTCCATTTGTGTCCTGACGATAATCGAAGACGTGTCTGGAGACACTCAGGGAAGAGTGCCGATCCTTCTTTCAATATGGTACGCCACATGGGCCCTCAACCAGGAGTTATGGTATGAAGTGCCATTTCCCTAGATAACAGAGCACCTTTGGACGTCATTAGAAGCACACTTGCAGTACAGTGGTACGTTGACGATAGCCTGAGACCTGTTTTGCTACCGTTCCTTTTACAGTACCCTGACCTTATTTTCAGCAAGATAATGCCAGACCACATACGACATGTGTTACTATGATCTACCTTGTAGCTTGTCAAGCATTTTCTTGGCCAGCCAGATATCTCTGTTATCGAGCATGTCTGGGATATGTTGGTAAGGCGACTGCATCTACCAGGGAATGTTGAAGACTTAGCTCGACAATTGGAGCAAATTTGGCAAGAAATACCACAGGAGATCATCAGGGAGCTTTATCACTCTATTTCACGTCGTGGGGCTGCTTGCATCCAGGCTAGAGGTGGATCAACACCTTTTTGAGTTCGTTGCTTTGTAACAATGTAATTTTGAAATAAATCATTCAATTTTTCTGAAATGTTAATCATTTTCTGCTCTGTACATAATTTCCCTATTCTCCAATTTTTTTTTTTTTTTGTCAAATTTTTTTTTGGGGTTGTTTTTTTTTTTTTTTTTTTTTTTGTTATAGAGTGTAATATTATAAATTAGTTATCTAATATAGAAAAATATTTTATTACGCTACTCATTTGGCTGGAATCAATCTATTCCTTTTCCTGTTATAAAGTATGTTACATATTTCGTTTCCTTTACTATTGCATTTCCTGCACCATATGCACTTTTTATTTCACATGTTCAAGGAAAAAAAACGAGTTTTATTAAAATGTCTCCAATGTAGAAATTTTACCCCAAACGAGTTTATACATGCACATCTACCAACTTAACTTTCCATGGATAGTTCGGCTCGTAGATGTATTCGGAATCTACTTTGTTCATATTGGGACGGCATCGGCGGTTTTCTTTCTATCCGCGATCTTCCCTGCTCCATCGACTATTATAAAAGTAACCATTGTGCTCTTTTATCTATTAAACGATGTTAAAACACATGTGACACTGATTCAATTGTCACTTTTGATTTAGCTGCAAATGACTGCCAAATCAATATTTGATTGGTTCAATGACGAGTTTTTTTCCTCATTTTGTGTCGAGTTGTCACCGTTAATGAGACCAGGATTCATTATGATACACCGGAAACCAAGCAACCATCAAAGAAATGTGTAGTCTCATGTGAATCTGCTGCAAAGAAGGTCAAGATGATCTCATCGGCCTAAAATTTATGGCGATGATTTTTTGGTATGTGAAGAACGTCATATTCATAGACTTCCAGGCAAAAAAAATGGACGTCATTGTAGTGATTTACCCCATTAACATCTTCCTTTCTTAGTACGCACATTTCTCAATCCTAACATGTGTACATTTTTAGCCACACTCGTATCTTGTGACCTTGGTGGTTAGCAGTTGATTCATCCTTTCCCATCAATCACCAGAAATTAATTTGTTGTCATAATAGTTTCAATGAGCGATTCAAGAAACGTTTGGCTCCCAAATGTATATGCAACTTTCAGAGAGTGAGTGAGTGATGGTGAAGTTCAACGGACGAGAGCCAGATATGACTATGCAGTGCCAAACAAGATGCTGGTTGGTTGGTAGGTTTGGTTGGTTTCATTATCATCGCACTAGAAGAAACACGAAGGCTATTAGCGACGAATCTCGTAATTTTGAACCTTGTTCAAGTGACGATTTCAATACCTGAGCAGGCGTCTCTTTTTCCTAACTTCTATACTATGCCTTCCGGATGATCTTAAGCTTCGACTCGGACTTCTAGTCTCAACATGCATCAGGTCTAGCTACACGACTGATCTTCAGCAACATCACAGTTTCGAACCAACGATTCGACGTAATCCGCCGGCCACGATTCCGCAGTTATGACCACTAATCTATCGTGCCCCCCAAAACAAAATGTAACTGTGAACGTTTGAAAAAATAAAAAATGAAAAAAAAAAAAAAAAAATGCCTTCCCAAAAACCTTGCCCGCAAACCAACCCAGCTCCTCATCACAACCCCGGGGGGGGGGATGCGTGTTTATCAACGACAATAAACCCCATTGGAATGGGAAAATATCACTAAGGTGCTTCTGGTGAGTAATATCTGTACTTACCTAAAGAAGACAAGCCTAAGAGAAGAGCATTAAAGATAAGATAAACTTAATATAATCAATATTGATTAGCGTATGATGTCTTAAAGAATAAAACGTACTTCATAGCACAAATATTTATTTTTTACCTGATTTCAAACTTTTCTTGTTTATCAATAGGCTCGGAGGAACGAAGCAGGTATTTGCATCCGCAGACACACACGTCTTTTCATCAGCTATCAGATTTACTTGTTCTTTTGGATCGGAGTGGAATTGAATTTCAATAAGGCATTTCACATTTTGATCCACGATACTGCAATAAATTTTAGACTCATTAAGTATTTTTATACCTTTATGGATGAGTTTTCTATTTCTTAATTTTAAAATTACTTCAGAGCAATAAGAAATTAAATACAAACCTGCAACTCAGAATATCCGCAAACTCGTAATTTTCTGCGTACAGCAAATGCATCTAAAAATATAAATTTTGCTTAGTAAATACGTGAGAAAAGAGGTTTAAGAACTGCTTTATTTTTATGGAAATACTACATATATTTATTCATAAAAATCACAAGAGTTAAAATTATTCAGTTGAATCATTACAAAGCATTTTTTTTCCAAAAAAAAAATACATCTCAATGTCAATTACATTTAAATAGCCTTAAAATCTTATATTTCTACAATGTCTTTATAAAAGTGTAATTGAAAACAGAATAGATTTACTTTAAGAAAATTTTTGAAATGCAGTCACAAAAGATATCCATTGTAATTTTCCCTCAAATTACAATCAACAAGTAATATCTAGAAAAATGGATACTAAACGAGCTATTTATAATTTTCAAAACAATAATCAATTAAATAAAGTGATTAGAATGTTTTTCCCTGTATATCTCTCCTTCTGTGGGACGATATGATATCTGCGTTGTAAATGAATCATCATTGTAAAAAGTACTTTGAATGATCGCAGGTACTTATTTGACTATTCTTCTTAATGCTATCCGAATTCCCCTAAAAATAAAAATTTCTTAAGGCTTATCTCTTAATTGAGATTAAATATAATTTTTATCATTATTACATATGAAAAAGAAATGTGCAATAGAAATGTGAATCATTAGAAGAATTTTATATCGCCTTTTCTCATACATCAAATTTAAGTCATAAAATACTAATTTTAAGGTTAGGGCTACGAACATCCCGAATATAGTACATTACACTTCACTATTCTTCACATATCATGAAAGGTCCATATCTACCTAATTCTTGTTAAGAATGCAATTTAACAATTAAGTATGAATGAGCTTCCATTTTCTTTTTAACATGTAAGCTCAAATAAATCTGTTTATGTTGCAACAGATTCCCTGAAATTAATTCTGCAATCCAGAACTTTTCTTTAATAAAAGTTTGAAATCGTACTCACAGTTGCTCTGAGGTCCTTCCTGATGGCATCATAATTGATGGAGTCATCTTTCGCTTCTGCTTTGTTAGAGGGAGATAATTGCTTCTTCAGCACGTATCTGTCCATGGCTAGAGGAATCTCTCCGCTGTAGGAGACTTTGACTGAAATAAAAACATACGACTTACATTATAAACTTAAATTGAAAGGTTAATCATTTAGATTACTCAGATTCCCGGCCATTTGTGATCTACCTCCTCTTTTTCAGTAAAGAAAACCCCGACTTTTGTTCTTGACATCAGTAATGTAGTTGTAAGGATTTAAAACTTCAATAAATATTTAAAAATACTTTTTAAAGTCAGAAAAAAAGCAACGTTTTAGAAACATTCCGATTTTCCACTCTTTCGAATTCATTTTATTTCGCAAGATTAAAAGCAATAATCTAGCTTAGAAGAAAAGAAGGGAACTCCATAGGATACACATAAAGCTCAGAAACTCAGGCTGTGTGTCTACAGGAGCCTCAATCTTGTCGTAACCCATACAAACTTGTAAATATTAGATATATTATATGCAAGTATGCATTTCTTGATAATATAATCTGAAACATACGAAAAAAACACATACTGTGGTGTTTCGTGTGGAACACTCCGAATGCTATTACTCGTTCATGTAAAACTCCAAATGGTAACGGGAACACACATTTATAATGTACTAATACCCACTCTTTATGCTTGCAAAATTAGTATTGCCCGAGAGAGCTGAAGTTGTTCCTCAACGCCCTTTCTTCCATGTTAATGTACTTTATTTCAAGATCCAATAACCTTTGGCTATTCTTTCTTGGTTATCAATGCTTCATAATAATAAATATAAAACATAAACAAATAAAAAAAATTCAAAAATGTCGCTAAATTGGAACGAGAAAAAAACTCAGACGAATCAGAAGGTGGGTGAGGAGAATGATTGTCCAATCTGAATCGCTTCCTTCAAGAAAAGAGGGGAGGGAGGTTGGCGTATCTGTACCTACCAGAGAGCTGCGAAAAGTTCTGTTGGGAGCTGATGGTAGGGTTGCAATACGGATTTCAAGTTATTGGGATACATAAACCTCTCGGACTTAAATCCCCTGAAATACAATTATTAAAGATGAGCCAGAACTTTGGTATTACGCTTGTCCAGAAGTTTAAAAAATATAATAGGTGTAAGATAAAATTATTTAATACATGGAGGTTCACGAGCAATACTTGAGATTTATTGAAGATTAAATCAAAATTAATGAAGAAAGGTTAAATTGACTAATTAAAAATGTTTGAGGTTGAATAATTAAAAAAGGTATTTAAAATTTGGGTTTACAGGTGATCAAATGATGAATTTGTTAGATATGGAAAATATTGTTTTGTATAATCTTGCATTTAACGAAATGAGGTAAATTAAGTTTTGTGAAAAATCTTTCTTGGATGAATTATTAAAGGAAGTTATTTAATTAATTTGTTATTAAATTTAGAGGTCGCGATGGTAAATATATCCTATTTATGCATCCCTCTGGTGGATTCTACGGATCACAGGCTTCTCTCGTGTTTTCGAGAGAGTGAATTCCTATTGGTAGATGGAGATGGCTGTTATCTATGATGGGTGGGATTTCGTAGTTTCTGTGATTTGTGTGTAGAGAAATAAGAAATTTTAGTTTTAAGGTAGGGAGGGGGGAATTAGTCCAGGACAAATTGTGTTGTGAAAGGAGGCAGAGAGATCGCTGATGCGTGCTTAGCCTGAAACCTAAACCCTGCTTTAGATATCTT
Source organism: Nephila pilipes (assembly GCA_019974015.1). Classification (NCBI taxonomy): domain Eukaryota; kingdom Metazoa; phylum Arthropoda; class Arachnida; order Araneae; family Nephilidae; genus Nephila; species Nephila pilipes. The sequence goes on from BMAW01071625.1 coordinate 25,215, forward strand.
TAACGTCCTCAGATGGGCAGTATCGATACCATTGGAAAACGCTGCTTTTGAATGTTATTTATGTCCAGTGAGTTGAATCTTGTCTACTATCAATTTATTTTGAAATGTTAATTAGGAATGTGGAAAGAGTATTTAAGAAAGGCTCTCGTAAATTGAGGATAGATTCTTAAGAAATTGATACAAATTTATTTGAATATTAAAAACTCCTCATAGGCAACAAAACTCAGATTTTTGATACAATAGAATCAATATAAGAATTCAACATTTCCATGTACAGCTAGAAATGCAAAGTCTTAAGAATTATGGAAAGAAGAGAAAATATTTTGTTATTGAACTTCGTAAAAAAAGTTTTGATTTACTCAACGAATGTTGTCGACCGACCTCATAATTTTTAACAGCATTTTAAAATATTATAATGAGGAGGATATTATACCAAGAAAATCATCATCGCACCCCACAACACAAGGACACTGGAGGCTCAGCTGGATGTTAAAGACAATATTTCCAAGAATTTCACATGACTCTTTTCGAAGCAGACATTTATGCTATAAAATGTGAAGTCTAAAGGAATTATGAATGATTTAGAAGCTTTAAATCTTCGAAATAAGTATTAAAAATTATTATGATGCTTAATTTTATACACGTTTAGTAACTCTAGGTAAATGAATATTCATATTTTTTTTCAATTGTTTTCTACTATTATTTCTTCATTGATCCTGAACTTAAATATTAAACTGATTAATGCGAAAGTTAAATATTCATAAATTAACCACATACCCAATTTTGTGCATTGTCCTTTGGAATCAAACGTCAACATTGGGGGACATTTACAAATTGCTTCAGATCCATCTAAGTCGCAAGTTGCTTTCCTCGCAATACATTCTTCCTTTTTTTTAGAGACCTCGCATTTATCTAACAGAAAAATAATAATTATTATATACATCAAAACATTATGTTTAAAAACTTTTGATCTGGATAGTTATACGGCAGTCTTCTTTCAAACATTATTTCCTTTTGGTTATCCTGAATTTTCGAATAGGATTCTTGGTTTTCAGTAGAAGAGCTTTTTTAATTAGCGAATAAAATTCTGTTCTAAATATATAGGATGAGATATGTTTTTATCGTCTTTTTCCTATTGTTGTATAATGTTCTAAATTGTTAGCAAGAAAGTTGACTCATATCTCTGAAAAGGCAGCGAGTCTTAGTTGTCCATTAATACTGTTTAAGGATTTTATTATATAGTATTCAGTTTTGAAATAGATAATAAAAATTAGATTCCAGTTACGTATAAGATTTCCTTTTTGTGAAACATTTAGTTCATAAATAAGATTTTGATAAGTACTTATTTGTAAATTTATGTTTAAAAGTTTGTTGTTATTTGTAGCATAAAAGTATGTAACATTTAAAATCATGAAATATTTTATAAATCCATGAAAAACTTCATTGAACTGTAAATAGCACTCGATTACATGTTCATATTAACTTTTGTACTATGCCTTTGAAATTTGAATTAATTTTAATATTTTTCTCCTTTAAATTGTTTTAACATAACTAATAAGAGTTTTAGTTTGAGATGAAAAAAATCATGCCTTGAAAGAATTTCAAAATTATCGCTCAGAATACTAAATATTAATGACTTTATATATTAATAATTTAAGAAATTGTTGTGAGTTTGTTTGTTGAATATAGAACCACCTAATGAAATTCTTAGACAAAAACATATATTATATTGAAATTCCAACATTAAGTGTAATGAAGGAACTAGAAGTATTAAATTTAAGGATGATTTGTATGCATGTATGTGATCTTCGTTTGCAAAACACAAAATCGGCATCAAACTTTAATTTTTTTAATGCATTAAACATAAATAAGCCATTTATAACTTAGATTAAACAGTATAATGAAATATCTTAAATACAAAATACTACAATGAGTTTTTTTCTCAACATCAACAAAGTATTTTTTAAAAAAAAATGAAAAAGAAAAAAAAAATTAGAGCAACAAGAATAATTTGATTGCAGTTAAAACATAAAAGGAACTATGTGTTTATTAAACAATACTTATATCTAATGCAAGGGAAATGTTTTATTTTTAAGCGTATATAATATTCGCAAAAAGTTAATAAATAAGAAGTTTATCATTGATAAAAATTCCGTTGTTCAGTACAGAAAAGATAATGATATTAATTATAAAGAAACCACTGAGGAATTAAATATTCTGTTACATCGTGTTCAGCATCGTGTTTGAATTTATAAGAATAATTGAATATGTAAAATTTGGAGGCCCCTCATGAAGTACAAAGGTTAAAGCGTTGTGACAATCACAACATAAAAGGAAATAAGAATAATTCCAATTAAAATGGTATATGGAAGTTATTGAAAAATTATCATTATATTAATCTAATTACTAACTGAATACGGTGGAAAAATGCCTTTGAACACCTAAACAGAAATACATTTCTGTACTTTTTAAATAGAACCGATATTAAAATTTTAAAACTATTTCTCACAATTAAAATAGTTTATTTCTTTTATCACAAAAAATGTGAATTACGTAAATTTTGTAACACTTTGGTTTATCTTATGTTTTAAAATTTACTTTTGCAGACTCCATCGGTATCCATATCTTTATCAACGTCACAAACACATTGGAATCCTTCAATATGGTCCGAGTGCTCCACACAACGAGCATTATACTGGTCGCATATTTCAGTGCCATTTCCTTCGGTACACATCAGTTTCCCTAAAGTAAAGAAGATATTAAAACAGTATTTTATTTTATCTTTATCTTTTCATTTTATTTAGACAGAACTTTAAGATATATAAGAATCAGATATATTTTTGACTACAGAGGGTGCTGTTACGTCAAATTTGATTTATCGTTGTAATCTGCTTTCTCATAAGCGGCCCCAAAACAAATTTGACACTGATTCATAGGGTAGTTTTGATTGGGCAGATACTTTCTGCCAAATTAAATCTTGATTGGCGTCGTGTCGAGTTGTCAGCAGCGATTCGACCTGGATGCATCGTTCTACAAATTAAATCAAGCAACAATTAAAAGAACAAGTTGCTGTCGTTGAATCCTCCCTAAAGAAGGTGAAGACGGTCTTATAGGCAGGAAAATTATGGTAATGAATTCTGGAATGCAAAGAGCATGATTCTCGTAGACTTTTGAGAAAAAGAGCGAAAAATCATTGTGCAATACTACAGAGAGTTACTTCATTGCCTTTTCAATTTCTCATTCTTAACACAGGTACTTTTTGAATTCCCTCGAACTAAATTGTTCACTTCTCTTTAGCAATAAATAACCACAACAATAATTTGTGCGAATGTGTGTGTTAAAAATGTTTTTTAAATTCTAAATTAGGTTTTGAATTTATAAGTTAATAGTTAATTTTTTTAATGAGAAAAAACGTATGCATGAAAAAAGAACGTATGACTTTCAGTGCTACTTTTTAAGCATATCTCTTGTTCAAATAACAAAGTATAGAAATAATTCTTCCCAAACCAAAACAACTAAAAATATTTATATCTGCCTTAAAATGCTGACAATATTAACTTGAAAATATGTGAAATATTTTTATTAAATTCCATGTACAAAACATCTCTATAGGTTAGAGACTTATATAATTCCTGCAC
>BMAW01071629.1:0-18890 GCA_019974015.1 Nephila pilipes
CGATAACTTTCTTAGAGCTTTTTAAGCTGCATTTTGCTAAAAAACATTTGAACAAAATCCGAATTTCCTACCCCTTTCGCAATATTTTCTTCAAAATAATGAATTAAAATTTAGAATCTAATTCTATAATCTAAAAATTTGAGTTCTCTGAAACTTTTCAGAACGGTATTTTTGAGTTTGTGATGCGTAGTTTCTTAAAAATGCCCAAATGGCAAATCAGAAACATATATATATATATATATATATATGTGTGTGTGTGTGTGCGTGTTGTGATACATACGGAAATATAATATTTAACGATTTTACGTCGAGATTGATTGATTAATCTCTAGCAAAAGTTATTTAATAAACTCTTTTACTATGGTGATGATAGCTTTCTGATTTCTTTATATGTCTTTTTGTTCTTATTCATCCCCGATAGAGCTAACATTTTTTTTTTCATTCTTGAGTATAATGCTTAGAACTTTCAATACTTTTCGAAACTCTTAAAGCAATCTCTAATCATTAGTTTGTTGAATAGATCCTGTTTATTTGTTAGTAAGCATTTATAGGGTAAATATTTACTATTTTAAGCCTTTGAGAATATTTTTACGTTGCTTAAAAACATTAGAAAAAAAATTAGAACTTTATTTTTCATGCGCACGTATTTAACAATGAATGAATTTAATCAGTTAAAATCATTTTTATATGAAACACAGAATTTATTTAATGATAAATATTCATTTTCTATTTGCTTTAAATATTCATTTAGAAAGTCAACTTTTTATCTTAACATGTCCCATTTTACTTAGTTTTTAAATTAAGTTCTAATAAAAGAACCATTTATTTGAACTGAAGATACCACGATATATTAATAATAAGGAATTTTTATTTTAATATAATATTTTTTTCTAATTTAATTGACAAATGAATCTGAAGAATTTAAAACTTTTTTCTTTTAATACAAAATTTGAAAAATTATATAATTTTGTTATACATATATAGAGAGAAATATATATATTTATATTTATAATATTGATACATAAACAAACTATAATCACAAAATGCATATTAAAATTTTTAATAAACTAAAATTCTACAGAATTAATGGAAAAATCAGCGAACAATTTAACCTAAAAATCAAATCAAAGTATTATCCAAAGTTAAAATAATATATATATATATATATATATATATATATGTGTGTGTGTGTGTGTGTGTGTGTGTAATGATTTAACTTAATTCCCATTAATTTCTCGTTATAATAATTTAATTTACTAAATTTACCCATTCTATGCTTTAAAAGATAATGTTCATTCGTATTTCCTGATCCCCTTCCAAAGTATCCTTTTATTTATTACATCACGGGCTCTTAAAACTGGTTAAATCCGCTTAAACCAATTGTAAATCTGTCAAAACAATCCCTTCAAATTCCCTCTCTATTATGATATTTCCCCGGAATCCCTTTATCCATACCACGCGTCTCTGACATTTCAAATGAAATTTCCCTCATATATAAACACAAAACTGCGAAAAGCGCTCTCTTCTCTCCTCTTCTTGCTTTGTTATGATGCAATAGCTTGAATAAAAAGGCGGAGTGGAAATGGTCTCTCTCTCCGCTTAAAATAAAAGTTTCGTGAAAATTCAATGCGCCTCGACTGTTATTTCCTTGGCTTACATTCAATAGTTGTTACAAGAGAAATATGATATTTTGTTACACACACACACACACACACACACACACACACACACACACACACACACACACACACACACACACACACACACACACACACACATACATATATATATATATATGTGTGTGTGTGTGTGTGTGTGTGTGTTTGTGTGTGTCATTAGAAGCACGTTCTTGCAGCTCCTCAACATCCAGAAATGAGAATGTCACCATTCCTAAGCAAACATGATTTCCTGTGACTTCTCATTTTTATGAAATATAAATAAAACAACAAATTTTTATGAAACACCTCTCCTGAAAAGTACCAGATTTCTGTCCAGATAAGAAATCATGTAGAATGCATCAGGCCAGCTGTAGAGAAATAACAGAGGCCGTGACTCCTCTCTTTTATTACTTTATACGCTTATTATTGAACTTAATTTATAATAAGTTTACTATTAAAAAAAAGAAACGTCAAATAACTACTGATGCAGTTTATTACTATTCTTCAATGGTCATCGACAATCGCTCTCTTTTCGTCTTTCTTACTTAGTCTACAAAGCTTCAAAACGTTTTAAATCTATTTTTAAAAGATGATCAAAATTATCTCCTACGTATACGCTCAGATTTGTAAGAGTTTAACCTCAAACCGGGAAAGCGCTATCAATAATTTTGACTTTTTCCAATATAAAATCACTCAAAAGGCATGTCTAATCATAGCAGGTCAGCTACAGATAATTTGATACGATTTCTACCATGTATCTTAATCGGAATTTCACTCCTAACTTCATAACCAAATCATTATTGACCCTTATGATTAATGATCGGAAGGTTTTAACGAAATACGAATGATCTTGCACCGGATCGTCTTAGAAATACATCCTTGAAGTAAACATTCTCCGCCGTACAAGAAAAGGTTGTCACCAAGGAATGCTGGCTACGCTCCAGGTAGCATTTTAAAACGCACGCGTTGATTTTTTTGAACGTTGAGTAGTCAGCTGCGAAGTTATAGTCCGCAAGATGGTCTCCAATAGTTCTAATCCTCCCCCTCTTTTCATTATTAACTACGCAATTCTCTAAATGAATCCTAAAATTCAATATTAACGATAAGGAGGCTTTCCTTTTTTTAGGAAAGTATCTCCGTAAAATTACTCATCTTCGACCTTCTAAATGAAATATTTTGTTGAGGGAGGCTCAAATCTTTTCTCGCTGAAAACCTTCGTTCAAGAATCAATATGATAGCTATTGGGACAGGATGAAATATAGGAACCCCAAGGTCCTCTACCCTTTTATACCATTTATATGTATACATTCCCAATGTTTAGAGTTTTAAAAGTAAATTTGACATCTATAGCATCTTTTAACCTATCTATTGCTGTAATATGTTATTCAAATAACACCTCTTCTCTGAATTTAATTAATTTATTTAAACTTATGAATGCTGAGATTAAGCAAAACTTATAATTCATTAACAAGGTTAAATGATCTGATCGTAAAGTGGAGAGAAGAGGCTCCGGTAAGATAAGGATAGAATAGAGAATTAGAATTAGAAAAAAATAACGCAAAGGAAAATATTATCAGTTGGTGCATTCATTTAGTTTATAGTTTATTAAATAAATAAGTTTAAGTTAACAATTATAGGTTTGGAAGAGGACGACAGTGGCGTCTCGATCTTTAAATATTAATTCGTGTACATAACTTAGGAAATGTGAGTGACTTTATATAACTCGCTAGTGTGTTCAGTGAACGTGTTGGTATTAATGTGAGTGTCCAAATTCTTGGCAAGCTTGTTTGTTAAGTATGATGCCAGGAAAGATGCGGGTAGTTACAAAAAGAGAGAAAGTGCTCTTACCTTTTGAAAATGTGAGTCACACTTCTGGACATGAGCATAGAACGACCCTTTGCTTGTGTCCCATGCAAATCAGAATCCAAGATGGAATATCCTAAAGTAAAATTAACTGCACCATGATCGTGGGAATCAAGTATCATTATAACAAAAAATCTCTGAAAATTGGATCAACATGTGTCAGATTAATCATATATATTTTTTATTTTTTGGTAGAAAAATGTGGGCAGTAGCACATAAATTATGGAAACTTCGATATGTTTCATGTGTGTGATGAATTGATTTTTATTGAATTTTACAGTGAATTAAAGGAAGATACTTAGGCTAGATTTTACAGCTTCCCAAATGAACAAAGTGTTTCAAAATGGAATCTTCAGTCCCTAACTGGAAGGTAAGGAAATGTACAGCAAAATTATTACAAATATAAGAATAATTAGTTAGAATGAGATCAGAAAGTGTGTTATTATATTAGGATATTTGATTACGTTAAAATTGTGTTTTTAAAAAAAGCAGTAATTGAATTAGGTTACAAATGTTATAGTTTATTTCATTTCATATAGCTAAGAGAATGCAGATACACTTATAAATTGAAATCTAAATTTACGATACAAGTTTTTAACTGAAAAACATAGATAAATAGGTATTTATAATTATAAAAAATGTTCAAATCTACCTATTTTTTACTTATGTGATATATTTCTTATTAATATATATAATGTTAATTATTTACAGCAGTTTTTCATTTCAAATATATCCTATTTCTCAAAATAATTCCCGCTATTAAATTACTGCTTGATATAACCACTAAAAGATGGCGTGTTATTAAATATTTAAACCATATGTTAATTATTTTATACTTTATTTAAGTATTTCGAAATATAAAGAAAGCATTTAGAATGTTTTTTGAAAAAAGGACACTTAAAATATTTCTGTCTATTAAGAATTCACTATGTTACATTTTCTTATGATACATTTTGTAAATATCCACGAAGTCCATTCAAATTATTTTACTTATTCTTATTTTATAAAATATATAACGAACGAGGTATTTTTTAATTTTGAGAACAAATTGTATTTAAATGAAATTTTTTTTTTTTTTTCCGAATTGAAATATGACAAATTCATCGTTGAAGTAGTTATGAAAAGTTATCTAATACATATTTTTATTTCATAATTCTTAACTTATTTTTAAAGCAAATATATTGCATAGTACTTGGAACATACATTTTCTTATACAAAAAGGCTAACTTTAAGACTTTTCAGTATTAATGATTACATCTACTGTATTAGTCAATTATGGAACAAATAAAATAGTTATTACGTAATTTGAATATCAATAATTCACAAGCTAAAAAATTTTATAAAGGCATAAAAAAAAAAAGAAATATTTGTTTCCAGGGATACTTTGTTGGGCATACATAGTACAAACCCAGGAACTAATTACTTAATTAAACTTTTCTCATAATGGAATTTTAATTAAAACATGTTTGTTGAACCAATGCTGTAGCGAAAATTTCTATTTAATTAATTTACAGTTTCAGTAGTTTTTCCATCTTTTGACCCAAATTTACACAGCAATATTTACTTACGAGCAAAATCGCTCGGTATGAGTATTCTCTCGTTTCTATTCAATGTGGTTTTCCGGTTATATTAAGTACAAACATAAACAGGCTAATAATTTTTCCAACAGAAATTTTGCCAAGAAATATATTCGTTCTGTAATATCATAATCTGAGAAATCTGTAGGGGTAGAACGTAATACTACGAAGATTTTCACAAATGAAGTAATTTTAAGAGTCTCAAAATAGAATCGATGAAAATGCTTGTCCAAATTTCTGAAAATTACTTTCAGGAGAATATTCAGTGTAACCTATTCAATCGCCTTTAATATCCGAATTCGTGAAGTTGATTGTGATAAAGTCATCTAAATTTGGTAATTCAAATGTGTTGATCCATATATAATGCTCGAAATTCAACTCAGGTATGGCAATTCTCATTCTGATTTCTTAACTAAAATATATTACATAAATATCCATCTTATGCGATTTCAATTGTTTGGATTTTGATGAAGTGTCAAATTATAAAATGTCGACTAAAAATTGGGGTTAATGTGATCATTAAATTTAGAAATATATGATTACGATAATTTTTGAATCTAATTGAATAAATCATTTTGAAAAGGGGTCATCTCTCCTTTTAAAAATTTTACACAACATTCAAAAAAAAAAAAAAAAAAAAAAGAAAAGAAAAACTACAAAAATATTTTCAGTAAACTTAAATTAATTATTTCTTATTGTTAAAGAAGATTACGCATGGAATAAAAATGCTAACAAAATTATTTAGAGCCCGAATAGAATGTCCAGAAACATATTTTTCCTGTGCAGAGATAACCAGTTTCTAAAATCAAAACCTGAGTTTGCGAACAAACAAGTCCCTTTTAACATACAAAGATATGCAGTTTCCTAAAATATTAAGTAACAAAAAATATTATCACTGCAAAACCGTTCTGAATGAAAGTATAATCGGCAAGATACATGACACAGAAAATTACAGTTGTTCAGACACTTTGTTTGTCCTTTATCATTTCATTGCAGTAGTCTTTCTAATTGGCTAGGAACTACTAATATAATTTCATAATGTCTTTTATTTCCTTAACATTGATAGGAAGCTCTTTGTAAGCAGAATTTTCTGTATTTAGGATAAACAGTGGGAGCCATCTTGTTCTTGTTTCTATCAAAATTCTTTTCTAAGCCGGAGAACAAACGGAGCTTGACACTTACACAGTGTATTCAAAAAGTTCCAGGACTGAATGCACACAGACAACATAACACAGCAAAATTAAGTTTATTTAATATCAAGCTTCTACATAATCCCCCTGCACTTCAATACAACGTTTGGATCTTGTATAAAGATCTTTGAACGCCTTCTGGAACGCCTCGACTGCAACACTCTGCAGGTCCCTTGTCACTGACGCTTCGATGTCCTCTACTGACGCGTACCGCTGTCCCTTCATCTTCAATTTCAACTTTGGAAACAGAAAATAGTCCGGAGGGGACAAGTCAGGTGAATATGGGGGGTGGTCGATGGTTACAACCTGCCTGCGCGCCAAGAATTGCTGAACAATGATGGATTTGTGTGACGGTGCATTGTCATGCAAGAGACACCTGTTTCCACTGTCCAACATTTCGGGTCTCACACGCCGCATTCTTTTCAGTAGCCGGTGTAGCACATCCTTGTAAAAGGCACCAGTGACAGTGGACCCTTGTCGAAGGAATTCGTGATGAATAATTCCTCGACTGTCGAAAAACACGAGCATCATCGTCTTTGTTTTTGATTTTGACGCACGAACTTTCATCGGTTGACCCTTTCCCGGACTTGTCCACTCCGAACTTTGGCGTTTAGTTTCCGGATCATATTCGAGGCACCATGACTCGTCTCCGGTGACGATGGTTTTCAAAAAGTTAGGGTCTTCATCGGCCGCGGCAATCAAATCTTCGGAAGAAGCAATTCGGTGTTCTTTTTGCTCCGTAGTCAGAGTGTGTGGCACAAAGCGCGCACAGAGTTTCTTTTTCTTTAAATCCTCCGTCATTATCGTAAAAACAGACCCTACACTCATGTTTAAAGATTCCGCAATCATTTCTATCATCATTCGACGGTCTGAGCGCACCAACGCTTGCACTAGCTCGACATTTTCATCAGTCCGACTCGAACGTGGACGACCACACCTCTCATCATCGTCCGTCGCTTCTCTTCCATCTCTAAACCTTGCAAACCACTCAAACACACGCGAACGACTGATAGCCTCGTCACCATGATCAGTTTTAATCATTTCATAGGTTTCTGTGGCCGTTTTACCCAATTTAAAACAAAATTTAATGTTCGTTCTTTGCTCCATTTTTAACGATGACACGACCACTGTGACACACCACACTCGAGTGAACGCTGAGAAGTTGGAACTCATCCAAACGGAATAAAATTTTGCGCATGCGTCGGAGAAGGTTGTTGCTACGCGCTCCATGAATTGCGCAGAGATAGCGCTACCTGTACTGTTTTACTAGCGGCAGTCCTGGAACTTTTTGAATACACTGTGTACACCGCATATCCTATTTTCTAGCGCGAATAATATAATTATTAAAACTGACCATGTATAACATACATAGATAATTGCTACAGCTACCGATAAACGGCGGCATCTGGAGAGAAAATTAGAAGTTAGCTTAGTGCGTAACAAAGAGGTCATGAGAAATAGCTCTCACATCTGTGGATGAAGTTTATTAACGTCGCCCTTAGAAGCCACAAGAACTATTGGCAATAAACCTCGCAATTCTGAACCTTAATCAAGCGACGAGAACGACACTTGAGTTCGCACCCCTCTCCAAACTTCCATACAACGTGAACGGTAGGACATGGAGCCTCGATAAATTTAACGTACATCAGCCCCACTACATAGCAAGTCCGCAGGGGCATGAGGGCTCGAACCTGAAATTCACCTGGAAGAACGCCATCCATGAGCTCGCCAACATGACCACTCAGCTTCCTCGGTAGCTGTTTGGTAGAGGAGATTAGAAACGCAAATTCGTGAAAAAATTCGACATAACCCTTTTTCTACATGTCCAATTCAATTATTTTCAAGAGTTATAGTATAAAAATTGTGATACAAAGTAATCACGAATGAAATATATATAGACATTTCATTCACTAGAAATATATATATAAAAAAACACGCACACAAAACAATAAAGGGATCATTGAATTTCAATATCTACATCTCATCGCACTTGTTTATATCGACCCTAAAACATATTACGTAACAGTTATAAAAACTTATCTCACTGAGAAAGAAGAGAAAAAAACTTTTTGACGTGTTTCAGAGCGAACGAAATTAAAGTTTATAAGATAAAAGTTTATGCCCGAAATAACCCTGCATTACATCACGGATTATCTGGTGTCCGTCTGCTTTTGAAACATCCTCTACAGATGTTAAATATCTCTTTTAAGCCCTAAATGCTCTTGGCAACGTAAAATTTTGAGTATAAAGAATAAAAGTATTTGAGCAAAAGGCTTAGAGTAAATTGGATGAGAAATACTTCCTTTTTCTTTTCTGGTTATATATGGAATATTTTACTGTTGGGTTATTGTTATTGTTAAGCATCCGGTACATTTAATATTCGAAAAAGTTTATAAAAATTTTCTTTCCTCAGAAAAAATTATTAATATTTCTTACTACGAAATACTTTAATTCCTAAATAGTTATGATTACTTATTCTCAAAATTATATATATTTTTATCTCAATCATGTATTAAATTGAAGTATTTACTTAACATTCCCGGGAGCTTAGTAATTTTTTAAAAATTTGAAATAGCTTTCTATCTGCGTTTGTCTTTTCGCTTATTTAATTTCTAAGGAACCATGGTAACAAAAATCATTGCACAGAATGGGCAACTCATATTGGCAGCCATATATTAAACAACAAGAATTAACTAAAATACCAAGAAATAAAATTGGATGATAGTCTAAACTATCTGATAAACACTTCATTAAATTATAGTTTCATTAGAGACATTCTTTTGACAAAGAAAAATGCATAAATTGTGAATCTTTGCTCCATAATCATTTATTAATTTGACTTTTTTGCATTATGCAATTAATTTGCACTTTTAAATGAAGGAATTCACATATTGATTGAAATGTGTTTCAATTTCATGGGGTATACACGAATCAATGTCAACGGTCTGTGGGATTGTTTATTAACTGAGAAGTAACGCAATGCAATCGGCGACGGATCTCATAAGTTTGAACTTCGGTCAAGTAACGAGGATAACACCTGAACTTCCACGCCACGAGAGGACTTGATCTCAAAACATTCAATATATGTCAGACTCTCTACACGGCGAGTCTTCAGAGGCATCAGGACTCGAACTCGCTACTCGAAGAAAGCAACGCCATCCACGAATCCACAAACATGATCACTAGGCTACCTAGGCAAATCTGTAACGTGGTATTTTCGCGTTTCCCTCCAAAACTAACAACCGCAGTTACTTTCTGTTTCTAAATTTAAATTTTTAACTCCCTTCCAACTAAATGAAACGTAACGTAACGTAAGTTATATAAACATTAGAAGCGTAGTTAATGGATTTGAGAAAATACTTATTAAAGCAATGGGACATCTAATATTATATATATAATGATAGTAAGGAAATTAGTAGCGAGTAGCATAAGATACTGATTCTCATCTTACATCAACTGCAGATTGACAGAGATGAAATATTTTGTAGATTGATTTCAGTTAAGCGAGAGCTGAAAACTTGCTCGAACCTGTGGTATTTGTGATTAAACTTACTCGCACTCGAGTAAGTTGGTAAGTTAAATTTCAGTGTTGATTATAAACTAGATCGAAAGCATGTGAGGGTTAGTAGACTTTGTGAAAGAGACGAACAACTAAGTATTCCTAATTTGATATTTAATGGACTGTGTTGTTATTTGCACGACGTTTTATCATTTAATTGTGAGCTTTAGAGACTATTCAAGCTAGAAATAATGACCATACAATTAAAAGAGATCGAGAATAAGAGACCGGATAGTAATAAAAGAGAGATGATTCACATAGTGAATCTATGAAAGATTTGGTTATGGCCCTTTTTCAAAATGACAAATTCAGTTACAAGCACTTAGAATAAAATTTGCTAACATATGCATGTTGTAGGATGAAATTTATGAAACAATGCACAGTATCTAGGTGTAATATTATTCTATAATAACATGTTTTAGCATCTGAAAGTGATATTTGTATCTAATATTCAAAAACATTTCTTGAGGCTGGAAAAGTAACCACTTGCTTCACAAAGAATTTTTCTTAAGTTTTTGTTTTATCATTACGATGTTCATTCGAAAATTTCTTTTTACATATTACTGCTTAGTGACTTCGAAAAAAATAAATAAGTGATATTTATCATTATTATTATCAAGGGTAACTTTATAAGAAAAATGTGATAGATATTAAGAAAAAAAATTACTTTTCGTATACTAAGCTTATATATATAGATTACTCGCTGATGAATTATGATTACGGATTGAGACAACCTTCCTTTTATGAAATCTAAATAAATTAAATGATTCAAAGAGAAACATATATACATAAAAACTATTAAAAGTAGTTAAATAAATGTGGAATGAATATTAAGTTAAAGTGAATGTCGAGGGAATATTAAGCTAAATTAAATTAATTATTGTAAGTACTTTTTTAAAATAATAGAAACATTACAATGTTTTTTAAAATAATAGAAACATTACAGTACTTTTTAAAATAATAGAGATAAAGTAAACTTTTTAGATTTGAGTGGTAATTTATTCCTAAATTTGGAAAAAAAATACAAATAAAATGTTTTGCTAAGCTGTTTAAAAGTTATTTGCCCAAATCAAATAAAACCTTATTTGAAGGAAAATTTAAAAACGTTTTTTTTTCCCTGAGAAAATATCTTTAGAGACATAAGGAATGAAATTTGGAGTGAAGGACACACAATACACTTTTTAGCCCTGAAAATAAATTTCCATAGAACATAGACATAGGCATACGCTATAAGATGCTTAGACATTCCAGACAGAGCCGAATTTAGCATACAGTTCGAATTGAAAACATGTCCCATAAAATGTTTTGTAATCTTATGAATATCCTTACTGGTTTTGCATTAGAGAACAGTTTTTATTAAGGTCTCGAGAAACATAAAAAGATCCTACACTATATCTGTACGAAATGGAATATATATTTGCAGTAATTGTCAATCATTAATTTCTTAAAAACTAAAAAAAAAAAATTCGTAATTAAAGAATTTTGATTGCTGAAACTATAATTGAAAATTGTCCTAAGACACAGAAGCAATCAAACAATTTCGGAAAATTTTAATTCATATAAAGGATGTACTAAAATCAGAATGTCATAACTTAGTTGTTCCCCATCATTTGACAAAAAATGATATCATTTGAGTTTCACAAAAAGCAAACGCAGAAAATTTTGCAGAAAAATGTTTGTTATGGAAATTAAAAGAGTTTTTCATTATCAATAGGAAATATTTCTTTAAACAATATTAGATGTCTCAAGATCCTTCAGCTTTAAGTTTTATATTTTCAGAAAAAAAAATACATGTTAAATCTTCATCTTTTCTGAATATTTTGGTGCCAAAATTTTAATGATACAACGATAAATTCTAAAATTATTGAGAAAACAATTTTACAATAATACTTTTACTCCGATTTTTAAGAATATTTTACAATATTTTTTAAACACCAGTAAACCCATAAAGGAAGCATTAGAATAGAAGTAAATATATTTTCAAAAATCGGAGAAAAATGTTTCCACTGAATCCTTCATCATTTTTTCCTCTTTTGGATGCGTTTTTTTCATTCAAATAAATAGAATAGTAAAGATATGAGACTGCTAGTAGAAACTCCATTGGATTAACATTACGTTCACGAAATCAAAATGGAAGGTAGACGGAAGTCTGAAACATTAAGGGGAAATTTTTTTTTTATGTATTTCGATGTACTGAGAAATTTAAGAGAATAATAGAACATCTACAAAGTTCAAGATGTAGATTTAAAATTCCTTTCATTGTATTATTTAAATATAAAAATAGGTAATTTGAGCAATTAAAAAACATTAATAATTCCGGTTCTAAGCTTCTCATCGAGATCAATCCTTTTATAATCACTGAAAAATATTTGGTAATTATGTAAATGGATGTATATGTCATGTATCATTGCAAACATTTTTTCAATTTTTTTTATGAGATGGTAGTCCATACGGATTAAGTTAAATAAAATTCTACTAAAGATTATATGATTAAAAAGAAAGTTGTTTTATACAAATGATCTTTGGCCTATTCTGAAGATTATTTAACCTCGGTGCCAATCTATGAGTTGAGAATATTCAAATGATGCTTAAAATAAGGTCACATTCAAATTCTAGGGATATTTTCCATTCAAATTTCTACTCTTACGTCATAGTAGGAACACATGTCACCATTCCACTGAATGCATAGATACCTATCCTCTGCTCGTAGGGCCCATTCCACCGACCAATTGTTTTATGTGAGGAAACTGTAAAATAAGAAAACCGTGAGGAACTGTGTGACCACAATAAGAAACTAAATACATTTTTGTGCAAACTGTCATAAATTTCTTATAGATAGCTAATTAAAGAAAATATAAGCGCATTTGTTGGAAAAAAATTATTTTATAAGAAATTACATGTTTATAATTTTAACTAGGTTTATCAGCTGTCCCGATTTGACAAAGATTGTCCTAGTTTGAAGGAAAAAAATGTCAAATATACATAAGTATACATAAAAATGTGAAATATATGCTCATCAAAATATTTTTAGTTCCTCCTTGAAATTACTGTATATCACTGTTCATAGATAGCGTCATATGAACATCGTAATTATTAGTTCTGCCTAAGATTGCCATTTACGAAGGGAAATCACCATTTAATTAGTATTACCCTAAATACCATGTTATCATTATTGCTAGATGCTTATACCTGAAAAAATAAATGTGACCCCTACCACCCCGGTATTCTAGAATCAGCTCTAAGGTACAACAAGGATAGGGATCTCTGGACTAAAAGATGAATGGGAATGATATCAAAGTATTGATGGACAAGAATCAGAAGGGTACTACCTCTCGATCCAAATTCTGGAAGAAATGGTTGAACAATTTAAAACTCAGCATCAAAAAACAGCGGGCGATATAGAGAGACGACAGAACACGAGGACAGAAAGATCCAATGGACTTGGACTTCAGTGATTTCGAAAGCATTGATAGATAACACTAAGAAAGGAACCTGAGGTGAAAATCCTCATTGAGCTGACAATCATTCGCTTGAGAACACCAATTAGTGAGCTTTGCACTATTGCCAGGCTGAATCGATGCACAATTTTACTGACTAAAATAGAATCGCTTACAGCGATGAATCATACTTCGAGTTGCCAATTAAGACGTTGTAAAGGTTTTCAGGATAGTGGTAGGTTAAAACCTGATTGTATCTTCATGCATTGCCTAAGAAGTGGAGCTTATTACCTTGGATGCAAGAATTCTTTGTTATCCGTGACATCATAGTAGTAGGGTGGCACGCGGACTATATTGTACGGCTTTTTATGTTTCTCTTCTTTTCATGGAACCATAGAATTAAATTTCAATGATATAAATTTGGCTGAAATCGGAAACTGATTATATCAGTGATTGTCAAGTTCTTCCTGCTCTCAAATGTGGCTTTATTTTCCCCCAACACAAAGCACACTTAAGATCACACAAAAGATCCACTCATACCCTATCTATCGTTCCAGAATATCATAGATGTAAATCAAGAATTAGAGAGAATTTAAAAATAAGTACCCCGAGGGGATATGCGCCCACTCTCTGAATCAATACCAAGTTGGATATCAACTTGTGAAAGAAAACCTGGGTATATAATCGAAGGATCGCAGGACATATGAGTAGGAAGAACACTACCATTCAACGGTGATGGCAGAAATTGTTGAAAATGAAAAACACTAGTTGATATAGAGGACAGAATATGAAGACAGAGAAATCAAAATGACCAGAACACCCAGTTATAATTTCTTTTTGTTGTTATTATTAAACTTATTTTGAGAATCACAAAATTACTCATTAATGTTATTAAAAATCAACGAATAATTTCTATTTAATGCATTTCCTAAATAATCTGAAATAATTTTTTCATAAACTCGTCTTATTTAATGTTTAAATGAAAAGAAAATTATATATTTTTTATCTACAGAATCAGTTTCTATACCTCAGACGAATTAAAGTTGAGAGTTCGAGTTACTAACCATACGTATATTCATCTGGACTTATTTCAAGGGCTCCTAAGCAACCAATCTCCATATTAAACTCTTCACTGCTTTTATAAGAATTCCCTCATTTCTATTCATTAGACTTCACTAATTTTAATCTAATCTACATAAGTCACGTTCCATTTATTGGTAGAAATTTTATGTGAATTCAAATAATATAAAAAGACCCCCCCAATGTGTTAGTTAAAAAGAAAATATTGATCGAGCCCACGTCATGCTGCCATCACAAAATATAAATATACCACACAGAATATCGAATGTGAGGAAAAGGCTTTCATTGAGCCAACTCCTAATTTTTTTTTCTATATATATATAGCTTTGCACATGCGTGTGAATGAAACATTCATTTCTTCTAAAACTATTTTCTGAATCGATATACATCTCCTCTGTTATTTTCGAGTCGTTTGGATAACTCTTTAAGGCATCAGTTTTGTTTTATTTTTTGGTTTATATCAATTTGAGTAGCAATCACTTAAGCTCTTGGAAATTTGATATTAAACAAACATGTATTTCCTACAAAGGGTCATTTATCTTTATCTAACACAGACTGTGTTCCGAATCAACTAATCGATTAGGGTACACTCACCCGAAATAAAGTATGAGAAGACTTAGACAATCTTCTCCCGAAATATATATATATTTTCTCTTTTTTGCTTAAAAAAGAGAACCGAAATGTATGTTTATATAACGTAGCAGAAATAAACCGTAAGATTGAGTATATACTGAGTGGGAGGCTTAGGATTCTAAAAAACGAGTTTTTAATCACACAATTACAGACCACTTTTAGTACGTAATTTCTGTTGATGATTTATTTTTGATATCTTACTCTATTTTAAAATTATTTACTTTCTTCTTGTGCTATTTTCGAAATTGCTTAATTCTTAATTTGAGTTTTGTCATTACTCTTTTTAAGTGGCGGCGAAGGCCAATTGGTGAGGATCGTAGACTCGTGGCCGGCATTATTTCCTTCGAGTTGTGCTTTTGAACAATACTGTCACTAAAGATACGCTAAAGATACGGTGTTGATGCACTTTAATAAGGTTGAGATCCCAAGTCCTCCCTTTGGAACAGTGTTAAATTTCGAAGAGGGAGGTGCCAGCTCAAGTGTGATCCACGTCAGTTACCCGAGGCTCAAAATTACGAGGAGGTCACCAATAACCTTTGAGTTGCCTCTCAAAGCAACGTTTGTAAACGAAAACAATAAGTGTTTTTAGTTTTAAAGAAATAGTTGAATGAAACATACAGGATCCTTTAAAATGTGTTTAAAAACACATTCATAGTCCACGGACTGAGAAAGTATTATTTATTACTTTATACCCTCGTTTTCCTTTTTTTTCTTTTCTTGGTTGATTCCATTTATCAAGAATTTTTTTTTCTTCGGAATACATTTTCTTTTGTTTTATGAGTCCAATTTTTGCCACTTTTTTCTTAAATTTCATAAATAATTTTTATAATTAATAATTCTAACTCTCTCTTTTTATTAGTTACTAGTTTATACACAACAATCATGTGTACTCTCCTTATGGTTTTATATTTGATTTTACTGTGATATTTCCCCAATTCGCAACATATTTCTTTGTACTTTTTTAATCTTAATTATTTTATTTTACCAATAATTATTTTACTAATGGGATTTGCACACACACAGACACACACACACACACACACATATATATATATAATTTAAATTACGTTTTGAAAATGTAGGGAAAGAATGAATTATCTTAAGATTTGAAAACTAAGCATTAAAAATTACGAAGCAATTAAATTTCTTAATTATTCTGAAATGTTTACTATTTCCACATTCCCTAAGACTTTCAAATAAGATTTCACGCATAAACAATCATCATTATAATTTTGAAAGATTTCTCTTTTTCATCTGCTAAAGTAAATTTCAACTCAATTCTAAGCACTAACGAACTAATTTGAACAATTGGGTACAATAAACGAATATTTTGCTCCGTCGGAGACAGCAAATAATTTAAGCAATCGTGTTATTGTACCGAAAACATACGTCTCTTTCCACTCAAAGGTTTTATTAGTCATTCATTCGTTTTCTCATGGGTATTAGAGTTTGAATTGAGAATCAATATTCATCCACACAAATACTCTGAAAATGAAAGTGGTTGGCGCTTTTGAAAACATTATGAATGGAAAACTCTCAGAGTGTTTGTTGTGTTGAAAGTCAGGAAACCGATTTTGGATGTGAATTAATCGAATCTAATTAATAGTTCTAGTTTACTTTTATTTAAAAACATTATTACAAAAAACAATATGTCGTTTGAATTTAGAAATCCATGATGATATATATTCTCATAGAAACATCATTCATCAAGAAACATGGTACTTAAACTTGTGTGCTCAATTCATGACTTAAGAAATTAAGATTAGCATATGAATTTTTTATAGGATCAAAAATATAGAAAAATTGCAATTAGTAATAAAATATGTCAGGTATTTTTAGCATGGAAATTGGGCTATTATTGATTAAAAATTGCAACTAATTAACAAAGTTGTATGATTGTTTTTAAATGCAGTGAAGTCAGACGAAATAGAATCCCATGATAACTAGCTTAACATATTACTGCAATGTTTTGTTAAGAGCTTAATTATTTTTATTTCTTTTTAAATCTTCGTGATCCATTAATAAATTCAAAGATGCAATGCAATTTTGAAGTCACATATTATACTTGTTAAAAATTAATTTCTATGTTTTATTTTAATTAAATAATATATACAAACAGAACACCATATTTAAATTTCTATTAGCCAGCTACACTCTAAATTTAGTTGCACATATTTCCTCTTGAGAGTAAAGTATTTTTATTTCACATACGTTTAAAATCCGGAAAAAAATAATATGTTTCCTAATTACAAGAAAGCTTCCCAATTATTAAATATATTTGTCTAAATATGATATTAAAAGTATTTAAATAAACAATGTCACCGAATTCGACTATTTCTGAGACATGGAACAAAAGTAATGATAATACTATTTAATTTTATTAAGGAATTCTTTAATATAATTGTTGAACGCAAACAGCCTACAAAATTAGTTCGGTTTAGGTGAACACTCATTCGCAGAAATTTAAAAATTGTTGGTGATGGACCTAGCAAATTACGTTTACAATCAAGTGACGAGGTAGACACATTTTTGGTACCTCTCTCTTTCCACGCTTACTAGTTACGACACTAAAGACATTCAAGCTTAGTTGCATGAAATGTACAACAATCCTCGTCATTCGTCCTGAAGGATATTGACTGTACGAGGATTCAAAACCATGACATAATTCTAATTTCGTCAACCAATAGATTGCGACTATATTCTGTAGACGACAGAGGTTCCATATAAAATTCTTAACTGGTCTAATTTGAAGGGGAATCAAATTCAATTTACATGAAAAGTATCATTTTCAATAATTTTTAATTGTGTTGATAGGAAACAGAGCTCTACAAATTCCAATATACTGATACGTTAAGATTTTCAATTGAAAATAAAATAGTTATATAATTAGAGAGCAACACAGTATACTTGAAAGGTATAAATTTTAAAATAAACAAAAACTGAAATCGACACACACACACATATATATATATATATATATATATATATATATATATATATACGGCTATACGCTACTGGATGAGACCGCATATACAGCGCTGTCGGCTAAAACCATGGAGTTAACGTTCCATATCGAAAACGATGAGAAATAGGGGGAGGGAACTCCAATGTTGCAGACCATCCTCGATTTAATACGAAAAGATATCTTGCGCACATTAATGTTAAGAATATAACACTTAAGACGAGCATTTGTTTGTTCGCGATTACCTACACTATGACGTCACGATACGGAATTAGAAAACAACCAGAGAAAAACAACAGTTATCACAAGGTACATTTATTTTCGATATTTACAATTATCTCTGACAAGTACAAAATACATTTGGATAGTAGTTTAAACTTAAATTGCACACGTTTCTGCAAAGCGAACTATATATTGGCCCAAGCATTCGCATTGCTCTCTCTCCACAGTTCTCTCGATAGTAATTACAGGCGAAATCACTATGCTGCCATTCATGCTCGCTTCTCGTCTGAAGAATAATCTTTTCTCGCTAATAAGTGTTCGTAAGGTCATAGTTTCGGAAATCACCAAAAAAAGATATGAGTTTTAAGGGATCTACGTTTAGCATTAATGTCCACAAGATATATTTTCGTTCTAAATCGATGATGCTCTACAGTTTTGTGATTCCTTTCCTTCATCTCGTACCATTTCTTATACAATAACGTCAACTCTGCAGTTCTGCACCAGGTAGCGCTGTTTGCTGTCTACTCTATTTGCGCACATAGCTACTTATGATACATAGATACCAGTTTTATGACTATAGCTGCAGCTATTCGCAATTTAAGAAGAGGGGAACGGACTTTAGTGAGTGTCCTATACATACATACATACACACAATATATATGTATATATATATATATATATATATATATATATATATATATATATATAT
>BMAW01071632.1:0-11063 GCA_019974015.1 Nephila pilipes
TGTATTTTAAAATTAGATCTGTCCTGCAATGCAATAATTCTATTCAAGAAAGTAATATCATTTATGAGAATTGATTGGATTGTAGACGCATTTTTAAAAAAATTTCAAAAAATTTCCCTGTATTTATTAACATTTTATCATGAAATATTTGTGAAATATTCTGAAATATTTCTTAATTCAAATATAATATTCACCCACACATTTCGCAAAAAAAATTACGTTATAAATTTACATTATTTTTATACCTCAAAAGTATTCTACTCTCTATGTAACATTTTTCTTTTTAAATTAATGTTTCTCTTTTCAAAATTTATTCATTTACTTGTTCATCTGCATGCTGGTACATGTGTTTTTTCTTCTCATTCTAAACAGTTTGGTTTTCTAGAATGAAACACTACACACAAAATCTTTCGCGTAATTTTCTTAAGGTATACACATAGCTTTTGGAATCTCTTTGACACTTAGTAAAGTCCCTTTGTTTAATTCTCAAATGGCTTCTGTTACTTCATGTTTAAAGTAATCGTAGTGAACCACAATCTCTTTTGAACACTTCGTCCAAATCTTATTACTGAAATTTTCATTTGCATTTTGTATTTCACGATTGTCACATATTTCTTAACGTTCATTTGAAGCAAGTCGTCGATAAATAGGAAGGATGTTTAGCAGAAAGCTTCTTTTTATTGGGGTTCCCACAAGCAATTTGTGAGAACCAGGTATTTCCCCTCTTACTAATTATGGAATAAAATTTTAAAAATCGATTTTTTTAATTCATTTTTAAGATTCTGAATCCCTTTTAAAGACGAAAGTCGCGAGGAAAAATTGTCAACACCACAGTAACATGTGAGCGAAAAGTTTAGCATTAAACAGGAAAAAAATGTGAGAAAATAACGGTGTATATTTGTCGAAATAACTTGTGAAGAATCATCTGTGGAACAGGAAACTTTATCTTCACATAAAACATTTCACATAGGACGTCTTCGTGCGTAAAACAATTCGTGCAAAAAAGTACATCAGAACGCGGTTAAATAGGTTCACCCAGCTTAGTGAGTTCAGTTCTAAGGAGAGTTTAATCCAAGGAAGTTTACTTGGATCTGATTTCAACAACAATAATTTCTTAAATGATACCTTCAATTTATTTTAACAATATTAAATATGCATGCCCTCGACACAGCTGTACTTGCCAGTTTTAAAAATCTAAAAACTGCCACCTTCGCATTAAACAGATTCATGGAACTACTAGAAGATTTTTACGATAAATGGAAGATAAAAATCAAAGTAGAGAAATCAGTAT
The DNA here is from genome assembly GCA_019974015.1 of Nephila pilipes. NCBI lineage: Eukaryota > Metazoa > Arthropoda > Arachnida > Araneae > Nephilidae > Nephila > Nephila pilipes. Next base: position 1,292 of record BMAW01071632.1, read on the forward strand.
CTGTGCTTTTTACTTAAAGAAAAAAAAATCTGCCTAATAAACAAAATTACATAACTAACATTTCCATCCCTTAGTCAAATTCCGCTTGATACTTAGGACTAATTTTAGACAGTAAACTGTCTTGGAATAAAATGTCACTTATGTGCGAGACAAGATCCGGTGTCTCAAACAGACAATCAGAAATGTCAATTGAAAATAAAGTATTTTTGTGCACCTCCTTTTTGCGAAACATCATTTCATATGATAGCGTCGGGTGATTCTATTCGGCAAAATGAAATATAAAAATTTCAGAATTATCTCCTAATATTACTCTAAGATTACTTACAAAATCAAAATGGTACGTTAGAAATTCAGAAATAAAATGCTCTAAAAATTCCTACTATCCGCAAATAAATTCAAAAAAAATAGTTATCATTTTCTATTATTTCCTTACTCTTAATTAAAAACTTCGAAATTTAATATGTCATTAAAAAGTTTTCAAAAATTTCTCATAACAATTATTTTCTCTTAATCTTCATTGCTATTCGTCAGCGTAGCGCTGTACTGCGATAACTCCTCTCACACTACTTCCTTAAGCCACTATTCTGGGCAACCAATAGAGTCACTCGATTCCAACCTCAGAAAACCAATAGCAAAGCGAGCTCTCGCCAGCACCGAAGAAACCTTACATAGACTCGAAGCAGCCCAAGTCAAGACTCCCCCCTCCTCTATCCCTGCCACTCTCTCGTCCAATGGAATTGTCTCCTTACATGTAACGGAAAACAGTCATTTTATCGAGGAAAATTCACGGTTTCTTCAGATTCGAGCTTGAAGACCGCTCTTTGAAATATCATTCTAAGCAGTTCAGACAGGTTTCGTACAACTTATGGAGAAGATTAAGCAGAATGAATGATGGTACAAAGACGACCACTAGACATGTTTACGAAAGAAAGAATGAGGGAAATGTTCGAATCTGGTCACTTACAAATCGAAGTGAATCGAATTTTGACCGTGCTACAGTATGTGATCTCAAAACTGTCCGATTTCCCGCCCTTTTCTCCAGGGAGTTTTCGAGAAATAACAAATGTTTTTTGATTTTTTTTTTCGCGTTTTGATGCATTTCCGGAAAGGACTGATGTTTTCCCTGTATCCCCGGGAATTCATAAAATTTCTTAAAAATCTCAAAATATTAATTATTTTTAATCCATATCATCAACAATTTTTCAAAGCAATTTAAAGATGTTTATGAATTCTAAAATTTATACATATTTATATATTGAGCAACACAAAATGCAAATAAAATATACTAATTATTAAAATACGATTCAAGAAACATTAACTAATATAGGCTCTTATCACTCAGCATATGTCTTTGCTTTGTTCTGAACTTCTCGGCAGCAGAAAATGCCCTTTTATCTTCAGCTGATGTTGGAGATAACTGTTTTTAATGCCTCACACTTAATTTTATAATACTTTCGTTCGATTTCCTGTTGAATTACGTAACTGCAATTCCTGCTTCACTACTTTGCTGAGGCTAGAACTCTTGAGAGTAGAACGGTGCAGGACTCTTGTCTTTGATACAAGGTGATATAATGGTATACTCAGTAGTAAAACTTTTTAGTGTGTCTGAGGGTATATGTTTTCCTGATCCGATAAAATACGGTTTTGATTGCTATAAATCAACTTCAGCCTGAGTCAGAATTAATTAAATAGCTTTTCTACGTGGGTTGTTCAAAAAGTACTTGTGTTCGAAGATTGATGTCATCATTTTGGTAAATTGTTGCTACCACTGGGTGCTGCCATCTGTTATACAAAGCGGAAACAAATTTGACATTGATTTATAAGTTAGTTTTAGTTTGACGGTCATTTGAAGCTAAATCATTATTTGATTGCTGCTGTGTCGAATTGTCCCCTACCAGGGGAAATGGATTCGTCATTATGCACCGGAAATCAAACAAAATTCGAAACATTGGGTCACTCGAATCAATGAATCTTCCAAAAAAGGCGATGATGGTCTCATCGACCAGAAAAGTTGCGTCGAAAAATTTTTGAGGTGCGAAAGGTGTCATAATATTAAATACTACTAATACCGGAAACTCAGATAACAGTCTAGAGAGTGATAATGCTTACAAAAAAGAAACCATTTTCGATGCTACGAGCGCCATCTCTTGGAATTTTTAAGGATTTATTGAACGATCCTCGTAATTACTAAGAAATCCGAAGAAATATAAATTTCCATAGAAAAATAAATTTAAAACAAATAGAAAAATAAACTTCCCATGAAACAACAAGAAATATATTCACAATTTTAAAATACAAGATTTTTGAAAAAATTTAACTTTTATTTGTTATTTGAAATATTTCATTCAAATTTATAAAATATTTAGCAATTTATAGTTCATTCCTCTCCAATTTACGTAAATGGGAGGAGTTTAAAATAATTACGATGGCTTTTTTTTACATATGTTTTACATTTATAAAACTTACCATAGCAATGTTACGGTTCGGTAAATTATTAAATAATCCGCGAAATTTCCAAAACAGTGGATTGTGCACTCTCAGAAGTCGGGTTAACATCATCGATTTTTATTACATCGTCAACTTTCCTTTCTCCCTTGTTTGTGTTAAAACATTATATTGAAAGTGTATTTTTGATGGAATTACAAAGATTTTGAAAGTCATTATGTGAGCCAATCAAATTCTTAGCTCTTAAAACTTTACTATATAGTTTATTTGATATATGTTTGAAACTTTTAAAATGGAATTTAATCTACTTTCAAAAACAAAATTTAAACTTTCTATAAAATAGCTGATTAAGTTTTATAAAAAAAAAAAACCGAGTAATTTTAAATATATTGAATACAAACTGCTTCCAAATGAAAATATATGGTAAAATAATTCGATATAAAAACCAACGTTTTTAAAAACAACGTTTTTATATGTTGGCAAAGTTTATTAAAGAAATATTAGTTAAAACTGTTGGTTATTTTTAACTTTAAAATTTACTAAAAAGGAGATATTTGTGAGCGTATTAAAAAATTCATAATACTCATAAAATCAAAACATGCATTTGAAAATTTGTAAGTCATTCTATTAAAAAAAAAATGGGAACCAGAATTCAGAAAAAATTATTGTGATAAGACACGGTGCCAAATATTGGAAACTTTCTTTCTTGCGAATGATTACTGTCTAAAAGTCAGCAACCCTTACTATCTCGGAGATTGTAAAGGGGAGATAGTATCTCCCCTTTGTGAGTACAATAGTTTTACGAGGCGTCATGTGGTGTGGGGAGTGCCCGGTGTTCCCAGAGGGGGGAAAATTTTTTTTCCTCAATCCTAAAAGCGCCGAGAGGAAAGAATATTTTGACTTATTAAAATTATTGAAATATTAGTTAAAACTTGTCGCAAACGTCTAAATATTGCATTGTTAGGCGAGTACGAACGATAACCAAAATTTCAGAGCTCTAGCTTGATGGGAAGTTGGTTAAATTAACGATCGAAAATTTGATGACACACACACACACCAAGTGAAATTCAGAAAAACGTTGTAAAATAAATATGAAAGAGCCAGATTCTCCCCTCCGCCTCTTTTTTTTTTTTTTTTTTTTTTTTTTTTGTAGAACACTTTGAAAATAAATGGCTCATATGAATTCCTGCTCCGATATCCATTCATGCTTGAAATTATGTACAAACAATAAAAATGTTGAGAGAAAGGGGGGGGGGAGGTATGATTAAAATATGATATAATTATTCAATGAATTCGAATATACCTCTCTTTTTATTATAGCGCAAGACAAGCGTGATTGAAATAGTAAAGCTTAATCGTTGATGCATTTCAAAGGAAAGAATTCCTAGTTTTATCTGATCAAATGAAATAAAACAATTCTTTTAAAAGGAATTTCAATTTTTTTTAGAGTTTCATTTCATTACACCAAGTTTATTGATGCTAAAATAATATTATTAGATTTTTAGACGAGAAACACAACCAAGCGACATAAATGGAATCTGGACTCATTCCTTATTCTCCATATTTTGTATTTGTTAAATGAGGATTCACAAAAGCTTTAAACTTATTTTTAACACAGAACGAAATACTTCCTACATGAAATATAAATATAATTATGATGATTAGTGAACTGAATGATAAGTAAACATTCAACTACAAGTAAAGCGCGCGGTGAAAGATCTCGTAAAGATCCTCCTAACTTCATGGATTGTTTCATAGGCTTGGAATTTATTTCGAATACATGAAGCTATAAATGCAAATTATTTTCCCTGAAAATTTTTTTGCTTCTTTTCTTAGAATTTTCGGGCTTGTCAAGCATCGCTTGAAAGTAATTTCTTCCTTAGGGTTTCATTCGCTTGTTCGTTTTCATATAGAAATTCTGCTAAAAAGATTTTTCCTTATCTTGCGTGATAAGATACACCGATAAATATACAAAGAGTTTCTGACATGCGCGTTTCATTCTTATCTTATAATTACATTTGATCATTGATTTTTTAAAAATAATTTTCAGTTAGATAGCAAAGTTTGGTTGAGAGAGAAAAAGAGCACGCAATGTCTCTAATAGAAATAAAATGGGATTTGAGAGAGAAAAATTATGATGAAGTTGAAAAGAAACACTTTTCAAAGTTCGAGTTAAACTCAGAATGGTTTATGATATATTGGGTTTCAAAGACTATATATTATGTCTCAGTTTATATCGAAATTCGCCATGACTGCAAATCTGATGAAGGTTGGATTTCGGGAAAACTTGAACTTCAGTTTTCACAGAATTCAAAGCTGTATACTGAATGGGAAAATTTATTTTTTTTCCCCTTTGAACCCGGTTGCGAATCTCAAAGTATACCCGTACAATACCATCACAGCCGTCCATGTTTCTTAATAGTTGGATACGTAATTATCAATGACAATATTGCGAAACGTAAGCATGTCATACCGAAAATCAATGATGAGAAAGATATTCAGCTCCAATTCCTGAATGAGTTGTCAAACGACTTGTCGCGTTTGTTGGATCCCGAGACAGCTTCATTCGAAGATGTCCATCTGAAATGCGGATCCGTTGCCATTCCCGCGCATAAAAACATTCTGTCCATGAGGTCGCCCGTTTTTTCGGCCATGTTCTCGAGTGAGATGGAAGAAACTCGTAAGAATGAAGTGGATATTACCGATGTCGACGTCCCCGTTCTTCGGATGATGTTGAAATATGTATATACGGGAAAAGTTGAAAATCTCACGGTCTCTTCGGCCGGTGATTTGTTGTACGCTGCTGACAAGTATCAACTGAAAGGACTAAAAACTCGATGCAGCGATTATTTGAAGTGCACTGTCTCCATTGAAAACGTGTTAGGCATCTTATCGCTTGGAGATTTACTTGACCCTGATTTAAAGATGTTTGCGATGGATTTCATCTGCGAAAAGTTCGACGAGTTTCCAGCTTTAGAAAAAACGGAAGAGTGGAAGAATTTAGAGAAGGAGAAAATGCCCTTGGCTTTCGAAGTTTTGATGTCACTTGTCAAGTCTAAAGGAAAATAAAGTGAGTAAAAAGTGTTATAATTATTTTTAAGTGTCATGATTAAACACGACAAAAAAAAAAATTAAAACTGTTGCGATTGATGTATTTAAAACTTGTGTTGTGTTAAACCTTTTTTAAATTTTTTTTTAAATATATATATTAATTATTTTTTTTTCTAAATTTATTATTCGAATTTCATATATTCGTTTCTTTTTTTCTTTTTTCAAATAACAATGCATATTTTTAAATATTCCATTTTTGGTGGCGTTTTCTTTTCATATTTTTTATTTGAGACCATATATCCGAAATGGATCATATCATTGGAAAGTTAAAGGTTTCAAACATAAAGGATTATTTTGTAAACTCTAAGATTTAAGTGCAAACTATTCATCAAAAAGAAATAATAAATACCTAATATCTTCTGAATTTATGTTCAGTTAAATTTGTTAATGGATTTCGGATTTTCAATCCAAGGAATTTTTCTTGCAGATATAATATTGGACTCTGTTTACTTTAATAAGCTTTCATTGCCTATTCATTGTATTACATATATTAAACTTGATTTCTTGTCTTCTTTTAAAATAATGGGAAAGCATAACACTCCATTAACGATACTTTGAAAGGGGGGAAAAGAAAGAAAGAAAAGAAGGAAAGATTTCATACATATTTTCTAGTTATTTCTTCGAGAAAACTTATTAACACACTTTTAAGCAAATATCTTTATTTCAACGAAGTGTTTCTTTAAGAGGATGGTTCAAAAAGTACTTGTATTTGAAGACAGATGGTCTCATTATGGAAAATTGTTGTCACCATTGGTTGCTGCCATCTGTTACACGGAACCACAAAACAAATTTGACATTGAATCATTATTTAGTTTGGATTTTGTAGTCATTTGCTGCCCAATCAAAATTTGAATGCTGCCGCGTCGAGTTGTCATCACAGGCGAGACTGGATTTTCATTATGCCCCATAACTCAACACAAAAATCAAAACGTTGGGTTTCTTTCCCCAAAAAGACAAAGATGACCTCATCAACAAGAAAAATAACAGTGTGGAATAGATTTTGAGATGCGAAAGACGTCCATATCTCGAGTACGAATAACTGAGATTTAGACAACTGTCCAGTGATTAATAATACTTACAGTAAACCAAACCATTTTCGATGCTACGAGCGTCATCTCTTGGAATATCCAAGGACTTATTAAACGACCCTACATTTTATAAATAAGTATGTGGTCCAAAAGGATAAGAATTAAAGCATTATCTCGCGATAATAAATTTTTTTTTTTCCAACTTTAATTTCCTGATTCATATAACATTTCAAATCCCTTATGGTATTTATCCCTTTGGTTTTAAAAATAGGATTTAAAGTCTTTCCACTTCTACTGTGATAAAAAAAAATTGAAATTTTTATTGCTTTTATTTTAACCATTTAATGCTCGCAAGCGGTCACATATTTTCATCCCTATTCAAACTATCTTTTTGTAGAACTTGTTACATGTTTGGCGGCACACGGTAAGATAACAACAATAAAATTTATGATTGTTAGAATTCTTAAGACTTAGGATCTTTCTAAAATAACTTATAGATAACATAATCCAGGGATATTTAGAGGGTTAGTAAGTGTTGCATTTAAATTAGATTCAAATTTAAAGAATCACTGCTACTTGCTCAGTCTTCAAATGTGTTTCTATGACCATTCAGAATGAAATATATGACTGCCTGCTACAATTATAACATGAGTAGATAAAGAAGGAAAGTAAAGAGCTTTCTTTGAAGCTATCGTGGCTGATGACATGAGATATAAACCTTGTTCTACGGAACGTATTGAATAGAGAAATTTTTGAGTGTTTTGGGTGATTCTTTATTCCAGAAAATCAAACTGCCGATGGCATATCAAAATACATTTGGGAATAATTGTATAAAATCTTTGAAGGAAATGGACAAAAAATGTAGTTCAGATAGTTTGTGGTGCAAATGTCATCAGTGACAAAAGGGCAGGAGTTCAAACAAAAGTAATATCAGTTTAGGAACATTTCATTCACTGTCATGCGCATCAAGTCGATTTAATAATGAGAAATGCAGCAAGTATTTCTCAAAATGCAAGAATGTTTCTTTTCAATCATTATAGCTCTTTCAAATTCTTCTCGAGATCAAAACAACGTATGCCCATTCACAAGAAGCATATGGAAGTCAACATTCCACTTCCATTTTCTAATAGTTGGAACTTCAGTACACAGACCATAAACAGAGTACATGAAAATTTGTAACTATTAAAAAAACTGTCTTACTGATGTTCAATCGATATCAAATACAGATCCAACACTTGCAGAAGCAACAGAAATTTTTTCAAATACCTGATGGATGATAACTTCAAGTTTTGGTTAGAGCTTTTTCATCAAATTATGACTCTTGTTGAAACAATCTCGAGAATTTGGAGCGCTTGAAATTGAGGATTTTGTGAAAAAAAAAATCAAAGATGCAATTTCATAATTGAGAAATAAAAAAATCCTTGATAGACACTCATGGCAGAAGCTAAGGAAGTGTGTGACTGTATGTGTTGATATAATCGACAAATATTTTTCCACTAAACATTTAATAGCAGCTAAATTGATCAACAACAAATGCTTCTTTAGTTTTAGGAACGAACATCCCACTGAAGAGAGAATACTGATTACTGAAGCATATCCCATGATTGCAAAAGAAAAGTTTGAAACTGAACTAAAAGTATTCTATTGTTGGTCTGATTTTCATGAATTTGCAAAATGACTGAGCTGTTGAAATTATCTTGTAAAATAATCTAGATGATGTTTTCAGTAAACTGATAAAAGTCCTTTCGACTATTTCCTTTACTAAAGAGAGGCAGAACAGTGCTTTCCAACATTGCAAAGAATAAACGCTTTTCTAAGAAGCACTGTGAATTCGAAAAGACTCAATGCGTTTGCAGTTCTTTCAGTGGAGAAAAATTTCATCAGTTGACAACCAGAGGTCAAGAAGATAATTATTCATATTTTGACGCAAATTAAAATAAGAAGAATGGATTTTATTTTTAAATGAACAGATTAAGTTTAACTTGAGTTGTAATAGTTTAAGTTAAAATGAGTAAAAGACGTTTGATTTGTTTCTTTTAAAATTTTATTGAGTGTCTGCATAAATTTTCGTTTGATACACGTTTATTTCCTTTTACATAATTTTAAAAAGAAGGCTAATTATTTTCTTCTGCGGCAACCCCATTGACGTTTGCTACGAGCCTTTACTAATTACACTTATGCAATATTTAAATTACTGCCAAACACTTTGTAAAGTATTAGTAGTAATTGATTGTACTTTAGAAGAAATTCGTTGTCTAAGTTCACATAAATTTGTATTAAATGGTGCCGCACACGCATTATCTTTCACTTACCTCCCAAAGGAAGAAATAGCATGGGGGCATATGAGATGAGTTCGGAGGCCAGCTGTGTAACATCAAGTTATCCGGTCCATTACGAGCGATCCATCTGTTACGTAGTTCCGTGAAAACTTCTGAAATAGCTTCCGTGAAATAGCTTAAAGAAGAGAAAACACAAGAGGGTCATTTATTTTTCACAGTATAAAACTTCCACATTTTTCCTTTCTATTCCTGTCTTATTTATCATTCTGTGCCACTTGTTCTGCAACCCATTCTGTCCTTGTTTATTTATGAGATTATGTAATTTTGAAATCGGATGAATCATTTTGAATAACCCTATATATCATTTAGTTACTCACCAGGTTTAATAAAGTATGCAGATATACAGTGACTCTCAAAATTGAGTATACACCTCTAACTCGCTTTCTGAAAGGATTAAAACAATGTTATAAAATTTTAGTTTGTGTTTAATTTTTACAGTGACGATAAATTGCTCTTTATGAAATGTATTAAACGAAGAACCAAAAATGAAGAATCGAAATTTTTTCAATTAACGAAACTTTCCTGTCAAAGTTCCGAAATTCAGTTTAGGTTAGTTTTCGTTTAGTTTTTATTAACGTCGTACTAGATGCAACACGAAGGCTATTGGTGACTGACCTCGTCATTTTGAACCTCGATCAAGTGACGAGGATGACACCTGAGCTGACACCCCCTCTCCTAATTTCTCCACCACGCAAATGTGAGTACTTTAGGTCCCGACAAATTTAGCGTGTATCAGCCCCGGCTACACGGAAAGTCTTTATAGGTCAAGGATCGAACCCGCGACTGAACGAAAATTGCCGGCCACGAATCCTAAACTCAAGAGTCACAAAACTAAGTATACACCTTATG
>BMAW01071639.1:0-27894 GCA_019974015.1 Nephila pilipes
GTTTGGTTGTGGTTCGAAAACATAGAGCAATGAGTGACGACTTTTAAAACTTAATAAAAATTTATTTAAGTATTAAAACAGGTTTGTAGTACTCCCATCGCAGCCCACTTAACTGTTCTCATGCAACGAAGACCTTCAACGGAATCCACAAAATTTTCTTTTCCCTCCCTCCCCACGGATTGTACTGCCAGCGCCGCGTATAGGATTAGCGACTACTATTATAACGGGGAACTTAACCCTCTCGGGCTTCTATCCCCTGTGAATTGGCTATAATTATTTGGTGAACTGAACTTTGGTTTTTACACTTGCCCAGGAGTTAATGAGTTATTATTAATAAGATAATTTAAAGTTACATTGGAATAGCTTTGAAAAGTTAAAGTTTTCAAAATATATTAAAAATTAAAGAATTGCATGATAAATTAATAATTTATTATAGCTTCACTAATTAATAAAACTAGATGATTAAAATAAAATTTAGGTTGAAGTGTTTTAAGTATGTTTAGTATATTGCAGCAGAAGTCTATTGAATTCCTGCTTGCTTGCTCGTTCTGGCCGCAGTGAGAGCGCGGTCTGCGATTGGTCGGTGGTGAGATGTGTTAAGTCTGTATATATGGGTGTGTGAGTAGGGGTGTAAATTGTGTGTGGTGTGACTAGGAATGACTATGGTGTTGTTGTGAGAGTGAATTTTAGATTATAAAATTAGAATTTCTCGTCGTCTGTGTAATTGTGGGTTATTTCTTAGTGGGGTGTATTTTTCTATTTCTCGAATGGTTATATTGTTTGAGATATCTATTTTATGGAAGAAATTTTCTGAAAGTTTTTTAATGAAATTTTTAAGTGTAGGAAGTTTAATTGAAAATCTTATGTCGTTATTTCTCATATACCAGTGGGCTTTTACTATCATTCTTATAGTGGAGTTTTGTGATTTTTCTATCATATCAAATGTTGTGTCAGAACATTGTGACCAGACTGGGCTAGCATAGGTCAGGATGGGTCTTAAAATCAGGGTGTAGGTAAGCAGTTTATTACGTCTGCTTAATGCAGATTTCCGCGAGATAAGGGGAAATACATTATTTACTACAGATTTATACTGCTTTTTAATTCGTAGTACGTGTTGTTTAAAAGTGAGTTTTTTATCCAACGTTACACCAAGATATTCGGTTTCTAGAGACCAGGTTATATTTTTGTTTTCCAGAAAAATGTCTGGTTCTATTTTTCTGTAATTTCGTGAAAAGAAGACGGCCCTAGTCTTGGAAACGTTCAGGGCAATTTTCCAAGTAGAGTACCATACTTCTAAGTTCTGTAAGTGTTCGTTTAGTGCTTTGCTAATGTTTGGTGAAAACTAGTATCGTGGTAATATTGCAGTATCGTCTGCATACATGCATAATTTTGTTTTTGGGTGTGTAGGGATGTCTTCACGTAGTAATTGAACAAAGTCTTTGAGAGGATTCCTCCTAGCAGGACTCCAGCTTCTATAGTTCTTGGGCTTGAAAGGTGATCATTTACAGTCACTTGGAATTTTCTTTTTTCAGATATAAGATGATAATTTTCACGAGATATGGAGGGGTGTTATAATTCATCATTTTATAGATTACTTCTGTATTCCAGACTCGGTCGAAAGCTTTCTGGATATCCAGGAAAACCGCACCTGTGTTTTGGGCTATGTAAAATCCTGTTTTTACGTATTCTATGACTCTGAGTAGTTGATGGGCGGTTGACAATTTTGGAACAAAACCATGTTGTTGATGTATTATAATATCATTTTCTTGGAGGAAGTTGGAAAGTCTATTGTGAATTGTTTTTTCGGCTATTTTGCTCAATAGTGGTAGTAGTGAAATTGGTCTGTAGTTGCTGGGTAGGGTGGAATCTTTTCTCAGCTTCAGGATCGGTATAACTACAGCGGATTTCCAGGAATCCGGGAAGTAACCGAGGTCTAGCATATTATTAATGATGTTCCGTAGTTGAAAAATACAAAGATGAGGTAGGTTTTTGATCATTTGGTTCGTAATTCCTTCTTTTCCGGGTGCTTTGTTAATTTTTATTTTCTTGATATACTCTGCTATTTCTGATGCTAGTGGTGGGTTGAAATCTTGATTATTGAATATTTCTTCATTATTTAGATATTTTTGAACGACATCCTTTACGTTATCATCATGAATGGGTGTGTTTATGTCGTTTAGCTTAAATTGTTGTTGAAGTGAATCAGCCAAAATTTTAGATTTTTCGTCGTTACTGAGTGCGATATTAGCTGGGCCTTTAAGGGCGGAGATGTGTGTTCGTTTTTTTCTGAATGCTTTCGCCATACCCCAAAGGGTACCGGTTTCCGCACTCAGGTTTTCAAGCGTTTCTTCTCATTCTTTCTTTTTGTATAAGTGCACTTTTCGCCTAATTTCGTTTTGAATTCTGTTTCAAATTTCTTTATCAGCAGGGAAACGGGTAAATTGTCAGGTTTTTCTGGCTTTATTTCTTTTTCTGAATAGATCCCGCAATTCTTGTCCGATAAAAGTTTATCTCTTGAGTTTTATGTGTTTTTAAGCGATTTTATGTGCACTTAAAATGTTTTGTGTTAATTCGGCGACATGATTTTCTATATCCTCACCGTTTGTACTTTGGGTAGTGTGAATGTTTGTATTATGTTTGTTAGTAGAGTGCTTTTAAATAAATCCCAGTTTGTACGAACTTTGGGTTCCGGCATTTCGTACTTGTTCTGAGTATCAAAGGGTCTGACTTTTAGTGGAGTACCAATCTTGTTGGAAACAAGACTTTTTACTGCGTATGAAGTAAGGGGAAGGGGGAGTTACTAGTTCAGGGAAGCAGTCGGATGGGAGTGCGTCGGATACGGCGTTAGTGGCTTGCGTTGCCCGCCGGCTGGTTGTGTGGGGTAGAGAAGCACCATTTGTGGGGAGCGGAGTGAGTGCTAAGGGGAACGGCTTTGTTGTATCCGTTGGGCCGAAGCTCTACGGACACTCGCCGGCCTTGAGGTGAAGTGCATCGGGTACAGCTTTTTTGTTTTCGTGGGGAAACTCGCTGGCCTTGCGGTGGAGTGAGGTTGGGTACGCCGGAGGAGGTCCTTACGGACGCGCCGGCCAGTGGTAGTGGTTAACCTGGGATTTGGAGTGGTGTTTTTTCAGCGCCCTCTGTTGAGGGTGGTTGAGTTACTAGTTCAGGGAAGCAGTCGGATGGGAGTGCATCGGATACGGTGTGAGTGGCTTGCGTTGCCCTCCGACCGGTTTTGTGAAATTGAGAAGCGCCATCTGTCGGGAGCGAAGTGACTGTTAAAGGGAACGGATTTGTTGTGCTCTGAGTATGAGACGAAGTGCTCTGTTTTGAAGGACTTGAAGTTTGTTGATGTTTGTTTGACTTGTTGTGCCCCAAATGGCACAGGCATAAGATAGGAGGGGTTGGATATATTGAAGGTAAATTAGGCGTTTGTTTTCCAGTGTCAATTTGGAGGATTTTCGAAGGAGGGGGATGAGTTGAGCAAGTTTTGTTTTGAAGTTCTTTGCAATGTAGTTGATCTGTTCGTTGTATTTCAGGGTGTGATATAAGATCATTCCTAAATACTTAGTTTCTTTAGTTCAAGGGATGGTGCCGTTGAACACGGTTAGAGGGTTTGGGTCTTGTCTTCTTCTTAGTCTACCTTTTTTAAATATTATTGCAGAGGATTTCTCTGTATTGATAGCTATTCGCCATTTGGTGAGCAAGTTTTGAAGGTTTTTCAGATAATTTTGAAGATTTTTTGTTGCTGCTTCTGCGGTTCTGTGCTGACTAAGAATGGCTGTGTCATCGGCGAATAGACAGAAGTCCATCGCTGGATTGGAGGGAAATTCTGCGGTGTACACGGTATAATAGAAGGCGGAGAGAATTGCCCCTTGCGGGTATCCCGCAGTGATGTTACCTTTCCTTTTTTACCATTGTTAAATTTGATTTGAAAAGTTCTGTTTTGGAGAAAGCTGTGGATGGAGTGGATTAAGTTGTCAGGAAATTTGAATTTTATCATCTTGTAAATTAGGCCTTGATGCCACATCCTATCGAATGCGTTTTGTACGTCCAAGAAAAGAGCAGTAGTAATGAGGTTGTTGTTGTAACCGGAAATGATTTTTTCCGGTACTCTGAGAAGTTGATGTTGGGTCGAGGTGAGCTTTTGGAAACCGTGTTGTTGAGGTGGGATGACGTTGTTTAGGCTTGCGAATTCTTGTAGTCTGATGAGAAGGATTTTTTCGTAGAATTTAGTTATTGTGGGGAGGAGACTTATTGGACGATATTTGAGTGGAATTTTCTTGTCTTTTCCGAGTTTCGGTAGGACGGTAATTATTGCATTTTTCCATTTTTCAGGGAAGTATTGGAGGATGAGACACTTATTGTAGATTTTCATTAGGTGGGTGATTGCGTTGATTGGAAGCGATTTGATTGCTATATTTTTTAAATTGTCTTCGCCAGGTGCTTTTTTGCAGTTGAGATCGGTGATTATTTTGCAGATTTCATCTGGGGATGTCAAGGTTGGTGCTGGTATAGGAGTTGATCTATTAAAATATTTCCTGTTTTCTCTTTCAACAAATTCGATGTGTCTGTCGGAATATGGGCTTCTGTTTTCCATGAAGGATTCATCAAAAGTATCTTTGAAGAGAATGGTTTTTTCCGCTGTGCTATATATTAGTCCTTGGTATCCAATGAGTGGGGGGATGGTGGATGCCGTTTTCTTTTTGAAGGTGTGGATGATGTTATATTAGGAGTTGTCTTCCGGAGATGCTTGTTGTAATTGTTTGTTGAGGAGATCATTCCTGATTTTTTTTTTTTTTTTAATTTCTTTGTTACGTTTGTTTTATTCCTTTTTTAGTCGGGGATCTTTGGTTTCTTGCCAATTTTTTCTTAGGTGGTTTCTATTTTGAATGTTGACTCTAATGGGTTCAGGGATAGGAATGGGTGCTTGGGGGATGAACTTGAATCTGCTTGATTGGTTGATGGCTTGTTGAATTTCATGAGTAAAATTTTCAACTGTTTCTTCAATTTCTTCTATGCTCTGGATGATTGGGTTTCCTTTTATTTTTTTGTGGAGTATTGTTTGGTACTTGGTCCAGTTGGTGAATTTGATGTATCTATTGTTGTGATTGTTGAAATTTTCTGGGTAGATGGTGAATATTAAAGGGTTGTGGTCTCTTCAAAGTTCGTATTTTACTTCAACACTTGTGTTTTCGAGGCCTGTGGAGATTCCAAAGTCTATCGTAGAGGGTATAAATCTGTGGTTGCTTGGAATTCTGGTGGGCTCGTTAGGGATAGTGAGATCCAGGTTGTGAGATCTAGCAAGTTTGTAAATCTCAGTTCCTTGTCTGTTTTGATTTGTTTCATTCTAAGTGTGATGCTTAGCTTTGAAATCTCCTATTGAAATGCAGGTGGTTCTGTTCTTGAATATTTTTTTGAGGTCTTGAGAGATGTTATTGTAGTTTCCGGGTGGTCGATAGATAGAGCAGATAGTTATTGGGTTGTGGCTGGTTTCAAAGTTGATTGCAGTCATTTCTATTGTGGTGAGGTTGTGGATTGGATGATGAGCTATTGAGTTTTCTATCAGTAAGGGCCGGTCCTCCTCCTCTGTGGGTGAGACGGTCTTTTCGGTAGATGGTGAAGTTTGCGAGGTTGAAGTCGTCGCCGGGTTTCAGGTTGGTCTCTTGTAGGGCAATGATGTCCGGTTTATTTTCTTCGACAAAGATTTTAAATTCATTGGTTTTTCTTTTGATGCTGTCTGCGTTCCAGCAGAGGATCCGTAGTGAATTGTGGTTACTATTGGGTCTTAAGTACATTAAATAGGGGTGTCGATTTCCAGAAGCTCCATTATTGCGGTAAATCTCTCAGAACTGGGTTTTCCTGAGTTTGAAATTTTTATGAATTTTTTCAGTATCTTGAACATTTCAACACAGTTCTTCCTTTTTAGTTGGTTGAATATTTCAGAGGCGTTGATGCATGTTGATTCTTGATTCGGGGCGGCTGGTGGACTTAGTGCGTCAGCGTAGGACTTTGGAGCGGTGTGGTTGGCAGGGCGTGAGGTGCTGTTGTTTTTCTTTTCTTCTCCCTTTTTTTCTTTGAGTATATTTTTGAGGCGAGGTCTCCCTTCTTGAATTTTTTCTTTTTTTCTTTTTTTTTTCTTTTTTTGGCCTGTTTAGAGGGTTCATTGGGCAGTGGATGTGATTGGAGGTATGATTCCCTTGGCAGTTGCAGCATGTTGCGGGGGTTTCCACAGGTTTTTGGCAGTCTTTGGTGAGATGGGTCTTTTACATTTTAGGCACTTTGGGTTTCTTGTGCAGTATTTATTGTTTTGATAAAATCCTTGGCATCGGTAGCATTGAGGGGGTCCGATTTTTTTTCTCAGAGATTCCACTTCAATTTTGATCGAGCAGAGTTCCGTGATATTGTAAATATCTTTGTTGATCGAGGTGGAGAGGAGAGAGATGAGGAATAGAGGCATTGGTAATCCCGTTTTCTATTAGTCATCACATGACATTCAGTTGATTGGAATCCAAGTGATTCTAATTCCTGTATTATTTCGGTCGGGGGCATGTCAGAAGGCATGCCTCTGATTACTGCTCTAATTTTTTTCTCCTCGGGTAGGCGGTACGTGAAATGTTGGAGGTTTTCTTCTGTCGCGTGTCTTCGTATGATGTGATATGCTGCTTGGGTCTGTGGGTATATTCGGAGGCTTGTTCCGATGAGTTAACCTGTTAGTTTAATGTCTGTTAATTTTTGTAGCTCTTTCAAGAGTAGAGCTGAGTTTTGCACTTCGTCTATTGTAATAGGAGGAGCAAAGCGTTTCTTCGGTGCGGGTGGGGTGACGTCCTCGTCCTCGCTTGGATCTATTTCAATTTCTTCTGGTGGTTCTTCGATAGTTCGATTATTAAATCTATTGTTGCATTCAGTTGGGTCTTGAGAGGTGGTCTTTTGTTTTTTTGAAGAGGATGGTTTAGTTGGATTTTTCTTTTTTCTTGACTGTGTTTGGTAGTTGTTTTCCGGTAGATTCCCGTAGATAGATTCCCCAGGAGATGAATAATTCCTTGTATCTTTCGTTTTTCAGACGAAATTATTCTTGCTTTATGGTGGAGAATTTCAGTCCTACTTCTTCTTGTATGGAGAGGAGATCCATTTTGTAGTTTATCTGGTCTTCAGTTCTTTCGAAATTGAGGAGCAGGATTGCTGCGATGTATTCGGCTATTCTTGCATCCGCTTTGAGGCATTGGTCTGTACTGTTGATGGCTTCGATGATGGCAACGACATCTGGGATTGATACGGATTTGTGCACAACTTTGGAAGTCTTGTCGTATGGATTTGATGTATTCACTTGAATGGGGGTCGTTCTGAAAAGAACGGTTTTTTTCTGAGTTATAGTCAAACAGAATGTCTACCTTACGCTAAAAACTCAAGATGAGAGCAAAAATATCACGTCGTCACCTTAGATTCTCAGTATCAAAGTGGATAAGAACTGGGTTGTGGTCGCTACTTAACTCCGGTAGCGAGTGGATTTGAGCGGGCCAATCAAAGCTCTTCGTAATTGCTATGTCTATCATGGAGGCGGAGTTATAGCCGTAGTGTGTTGGTGTGGGTGGGGCTAAGATTTCTAAGCCGTTTTGATCGGCAAAGTTTCTTAAAGCATTACCTCTGGATGAATTATATGTGCATCCCCAGCTGGTGTGCTTAGCATTTAGGTCTCCGCAAATTAATGAGGTTGACCGTAAGTTTTGGATAGTTTGAATGTGTTTTGTTACTTGTGAAGTTTTAACAGATGGTGGAATGTATATTGAGGTAAGAAGTAAGGGGTTTCCATCTGTTGGGGTGAGTGCAACGATTGTTGCAGCTACACCTTCAAGTGTGGTCGTTGGGATTAGGTTGTGTGGGAGAGGTTTTTTAATTAATATGGCAGTGCCGATGGATACTCTGTTATTTGTTGCTGTGGCGGGTCTGTCATTTCTGTGTATGGTGTAGTTGGGCATGGAGAATTTTATACCTGGTGCTAGATGTGTTTCCTGTAATAAAATTAAGTCTAGGGAGTGGTTACCAATAAAGTGTCGTAATTCATTTTCACGACACTTTACCCCTAGGGCGTTCCAGGTAACCAGTTTGAGGCCGAGGAGGGTGAATTTTAATTATTAGTTGTGGGTGGTGAAGCGACTACACCCGCTATGAAAATATTTAATTTATCGAGATCGTTGGTTACTTCTGACATGTTATTCAGTGCTTCAAATAATTTTGGAAATTTATTGAATAAATTTTGCTATTCGCTTATGGCAGTTATGAAGTTAAAATTACCTTGGGTATTGGTTGTAGTACTATTATTTGGAATAATGGCGGTATTAATCGGCTCAAAGTGGTTCGAAGCTTCGACCTGTTTAGTAGCTATGGGTGGCACCATCTGTTGGTTCAAATTGTTACTTAAGATGTTTGCGAATGAAAATTCCTCAGTAACTGGTCTGGTTGTTGGTATGGTGTTTCTTTCTGTGATCTTATTCGTCACATCGCCCCTTTTGGGAAACAATGGGCAACCTTGCCATGAAGCCATGTGCTCTTGCTTGCAATTAATGCATCCTGGTTTCTCGATTCTCTCTTTGATCTTTCACTCCCCGGTGCGATGGTTGGCACCGTATTTGAGGCATCGGGTGTTCATCCTGCAATTCATGGATGAATGGCGAAACCACGAGGAGGAGATGCGAACACTACAATACGTATCCTGTAAAATTAAACCATGTACTTTGTGATTAAATAAGTATGTAGATGAGATATTAGAAGTAAAAATATTGTAGTATAAAAGTTTTCTTTTAAGTGAGAATTTTCGGAAGGAAATTTTACTATTTTTTTGATGTCCTTTTTACACAAAGATTGATTTTTTTTTATTAAAATATATTTATATTTGTAATAGGACTAGTTTTTAATTAAAATAAACTAGACTTAAGCTAAGCTCCATAAGGTCAAAAACATATGTGGAAAGCTTAAAATGCAACGCAGGCAATTATTCTAAGTTAAATGTGGACGAGAGAAAATCTTTAATTTTTCAGGAAATTTTGTTCAGACGTAGTAACATATATTTATCAACGAAATAAATATTCTAAAAATTAATTTCTAAGCTTTCATGATTGGTAGAGTGCATTCCTTTTACCTCTAGATTTTGTGTAACACACAATGAACCAAAATTTATTCTCCGAGTTGCTTTTAAATTTTTGGAGCTTTATCCTGAGTGGTAAAGATTAATATAAAAGCATTGATAAGAAAATGAATATTCTACTCTAGGAAATCCATAATGTAAATAAGACGTATAGAGGAATTAATAACTATCCCACTGTAAATGTTTGCTATTGAAGTGTCATAGTATCTATGTAATATATAATTCACACATACTTTTACATAAATAAGAATACTTCAAAGTATTTTTGGGACTGAAAAAGGAGTAAATGATCGAAAAACGATAAATGATGCTCAGTATTCTTGATTTTTCTTTGACCTGAAAAATCATTTTGTCTGAATATAATATTACGGTCTTTATCGAGAGGTTAAATGCTGGATATCTCTATCTGACCTTAAACACAGTGGCTTTCATACTTTTGAGAATGCATACAAAAGTGAATTCTGAACCAATTATTTTACTCAAAATCATAGGTATAACTTCGAAAGACAATTTTTCTTACATTCTAAAAAGAAACATTACGAGTGAAACATGTGTACGAAAATGTTTCTTTAAAACTTACCCTGCTAGACTTTAGGTAAATTTTATTTGATTATTGCAGTTTTCCGGGGAAATAATTCATAATTTTTTTTTGCTTTAGTATGTAAATAAATGCTTAGTATAAAGAGGACTAGTAAGTACTATATTTATATGTATGAATACAAATATAACTTAAGTTTTCAGTTCTGTTTTCGTATTATTTATGAAGATAAATAAACATGAAGTGTTTTTAACTGGAATTAGTAATTTTGTAGGATATTGATCCACGAGTAATCCAACGTTTCGAAATTCCATATTTCTTTGAAACGAATAAGAATATTAAAGTTTCAGAGGAAACGTCTCTTGTTAATGTTTTATGATGAATATTTTATCATGACGAGGGTTGCCTAATGGTCATAAATGCGGGCTCAAAGCCCTTTTTTTTCCATCAAATATCTGGTTCGAGCCTTATTTATATTAAATACTCGACGTTTAACCAAGACTGAAGGACGATAAATATGTTGTGGATCACAGCACTCCATGGGATGTGTTGTGGAGGTACGGAGAGCGTGGTGCCAGCACAGATATATAATTCTCGTCACTTCACCGAGGTTCAAAATTACGAGGTGCGTCGTTATTAGCCTTTTGTGGCTTCTGGTGTGATGCTAATAAATCAATGACAATTTTATATTATTTATTTTCCTGAGTGGAAATAAATATATAGTGTGGAGTATAACATATAAAACATATATATATATCTTTCTCTTTATATATATACTCTCTATATATTTCTCTCCTCTTATTCACTCTCTCTCTATATATACTCTTTCTCTCTTCTCTATATATAAAACAGTGGAGTATAACATAGGATCATCTTAAAAATTGCATTCAACATAAATTAATCACAGTGAGCGTGACGTTTTCAATGGTTTTTTGCTATTAACGATTATGATGATTTTGAAGAATTCTTTGAGAATTACACGTTTATAGGGTCATTTGATCATACAATTCTAAATTTGAAATCTGATTGATTAGAATGAAAGTATCGCATTATAAATTTTACTATTTTGCTTAAAATATTTTATTTCGCTCAGTGTTTGTCATCGAAGAGTATTTCAGCTTAAAAATTTAACAAATTTTTGAAATATTCGACGAAATATTTTAGATTCATGAACAAAAAATTGTTTATCACTTCTTCTAAATATTTTATTGCGGACCTCATAGATTCATCAAATTTTGTGAACAACAGTGGAAATATTTAATTTTAATACTTAAATGGTTTTTTTTAAAGTTTTTTTTTTGCATTAATATTCTTTTCGAAATTTAGTTAAGAAAAAAATTCTATTGCGATTTCGTCGCTTGCGTTGAGAACGGCGATAAACAATGATCACGGAAATACTCAATTTCACTTGAATGATGTTTTCTTAAGAACAATGTTCTGAAATTCTAATATTTTTGGTTGTTTAATTGTATGCAAATGTTTAAAACGTTCATAGCTTTGTGCTAGCTCTTCTGAGCTAACTTAAGTGCAATTTATTGTTGTTCAAGAACTAAAATAATCTTCTACGTCTGTAACCAGGTGTTTAAATACGCTCGAAAGATGATCAATTTTTAATATTTTTGATGAAAATATGGTTTTTTAAATTGAGTTATTCTTATTTTTCCATCGCTATACTCAATATGTACACTTCAGGTTATCCCAGAAATCAAGACAAGCTTTAGAGAAAGATACGACACTGAAATAAAAAAACATTTTCGCTGCCCTCGTGTTGTTTCTCGTGCAACGTTAAAAGAACCAAACCAAAATAATGTCAGCGTTCATATAGGATTCTTTTATCCTGAGCTATTGTACGTTTTGTAGATATTGAGCCATATTTAGAAAAACGGGATAAATCAATTACTTATGGATTTATGACTGATTACTTGGATTATGACTGATGTTATTACTGGTTTTAAAAATAGGGACTCCCACTACACAACTAAATAAGTGAAGTGTAAGAGCATCTCATTTTTAAGAAATTATACACTTACACTTTTAAAACAACGTACATTTAAACTTATAATTTTTCATAATTTTTTAAATTTAATTATTTCATGTTCTCTGATATTTCTGGGTAAGCATAAGGTTTTCATCACTGATGTTTAACGGAAGGATCGACAGCGGTAGCGATTATGGTTATTTATCCACGTCGCACTGAGTAGCAATACGAGAACTATCAGTGGCGGACCTAGTAATTGTGAGACTCAGTGAAGTAAAGAGGACTGCAATTGAGTACTTAACTCCTATCCAAACTTCCAAACAACGCCATATGAAGGACTTAGGATCTCGACAAGATTTAACGAGCATCAACCCATCCACACTGTGGGTCTTGAAGGGTATCATGACTTGAACCCTGAGGAAAAAAACGCAGCCGCGAGCCGAAGACCAGGATCACTAGACAACCATGGTCACCCCCATGGTGGTAAATGCTTAAAAATATACTATAGAATTCTGCTTCTCGTTTAATTTTTCCTTCTTACCTGCTTTTATAATTGTAAGTTTCCCCCCTCTATATGTCGTCCACTGTTCTTGAGGCGAATAATGGTTCTATCTCCTTAGACAGATTTTTAAATTTTAGAAGTGATTTCTTTCTTTAAATTAAATACAAAGGGACTTGAAATTAGATTAATTTTCCTGAAATTGTACGAAATAATAATAAACAATACAGGCAGAAACAAAGAAAAGTTAAACTCCAATATTATTCCAGCAAACTACATTTTTTACGTTATTTTTTAAAAGCTGCTGCATTAAGATGAATAAAAATCGCTTGACTTGAGGAAAATTAAAAATGTTTGACAACTTCTTTTTATTTTATATACTCTCATGGACAAACAAATCAAATCACCAAAAAGGAATCCTCAAAATAAAACGAAATTTCATATACGTAATGACAACTTAAATATAAGTAAATGATTAGAAAATAAAAGAAAAATGATCATTTCTTTCAGAGAAAAAGGCAAAAGCATGGAGGATATAATTTCCTGATGAACCCCCTGTACGTCTGATAGCACGATGCGATACGATGGGGCATTGAGGCATATAAGTTCTGTATGATGTCTTGAGACCTTTCGTTCCATATTTGCTGTAACCTTGCCTCTAGTTTGTTCTAACTTGTGGGATGCCCGACTCGCCGTCCCAAATGATCCCAAATATGCTCGATTGGATACAAATCTGTGGATCGGGAAGTTCATGGAAGGGTTAGTAACAGTGCGGAGACAGTCTTGTGACACCCATGAAGTGTGAGGTCGACCATTGTCTTGTTGAAGAAGGGCTCCTGGGAGCCGTTGTATAAGTAGCAACGCATGTGTTTGCAGGATGTCATGGAAATTCCGCTGGGCTGTCATGGTGCCACGGATCAGTACTTGGGGTGACCATGCATTGTAGGCAATGACAACCCATACCATCAAACTACCTGTGGGAGAGATGTGTCGCTGTAACGCGAAGGCAGGATTGAGGCGTTCACGACGGGGTCTCCACACTCGAACACGATTGTCATCACAGCTGAGATTGAAACTCGATTCGTCCCTAAAGACGACCTGGTTCCATTCCGCTGCAGTCCAGTTTCCTCGTGCGCGGCACCACTCCAAACGGAGGCGTCGATGAGTGGGCGTCAAGGGCAGCACACGTAATGGGCGCCGTTTCCCAAATGTCCATCAGTCAGGCGACTTCGTATGGTTTGAGAAGACACAGGGGCCCTAGTGAAGATGCTACCTGTGCCTGGAGGGCGGCCGATAAAGCAGTTGACTGTACGCTTGCATTTCTTACGATGTGGCGCGGTCTTCTCGACGACTTCTTGAGACCTTCCTGAGCCTCGTCTTTGTGTAAATGACATCTCTCGGATCCACAGGTCCCAACACCGCCCCACAACACAACAAGAGCGGCCTAACTGACGAGCCACTTGCCTAGCTGGAAATACAATTTCAATTATGCTGATGATTCTCATCCTCACACTGCAAAGCTACTCATATTGTCTTCCAAAACCACGTAATCGCATGTCTACCTCAACTCTTCCTTTGTAAACGATTCAGCACCCTAGAACAAGCTTTGATTACCTGTTTTATACTCCATGGAGGGCGACGTTAAACGCCTTCTAACGGCTATACGTAATTCGCAATCACGCTGCATTTCTAATTATTTGCATATCTCCCGGACATGTACGTTCTTGCAAAGTTTAGTTACGATCCCGTAACTATTTTTGGTGCTATATTTTTTGTCCGTGAGTTTATAAACGAGGGGTGTGGCGAAATTAATATTGGTCATTTTTTAACACGGATATTTTATTGCATAAAAATAATCATGTCATCATGAATTGTACACTTTGCACTATTTTCGACTGTTTCGCAATTGACAACGAGATGTTTGTCGTAGAGTGCAATCAGTTCGGAAAAATCACTCTGGTAAAACTCGGTTCTTTGTGATACAAAAAATTGCCGCACAGTCTGCTCCACCTCAATATTGCTTTGGATGGTCCTAAGCATGACCAATGCGCAGGGTGAACACCACGTTACCCACTGTTATTCGCCAATCCACTAAAACTTTGTAGAGCACTCCAACAGTGTTTTTCCATTCGTGAATGTGGATTAACGCCTTTTTCGATCTTCATCCTCCACACTCTTCTTTCCTTCATTGAACATGCCATGCCAGATTCCAACCATTTGGCGAGACTTGAACTGTTTACATACACGGTCTGTTAGCTCTCATGGATGGCTTGAACCCCCAGTCCATTCATACTAGATAACACTACTGACTTGCATTACCGCTTTTCTTCATCGCTCTGTACATGCGTCATTCCTCCTCCACTAACTCCTCTACCGTCGATGCACAAGCAATGGGAGTAGATTCTTATGGTGGTTTCATCTAGTGATCTATATGCTCTTTCTAAAAAAGATACAAAACTTACTTTCGGAATATATCACTGGTAATTAAAATAATTATATTTTTTGCGTTAAATTAACGTTTGTTGAACGGCTGTAGGTCAGAATATGATCATCAAAGATATTTTTGACGTATGTGTGTGAATTTTACAAAGGAATAAATTTTGTCCTTGATTTGTCCGTTGAAGAAAACCAAAGTAATTCATCCCCCATTTGGAACTGTGGTTAAATAATGTAGTAGAAATATGAAGTCTCCACAGAGAATCGCAGTGAAGTAATCTGCGAAAAAGGTTCATAAAATATTTTCAACCTACATGATCTGCATTTTTTAAAAAGACATTTATTGTTTTATGTTGTGCAACATTCTGCATTGGTTATCTCAGTCCTTCACGTAACGTGTTCGGTAGAAGAATTTTTCTTTAACACTTCTGTGCTACAACAGTAATTGAGTAGCACTATGAGTAACAGTAGATAACTAGTTTTATGAAATATCGTTCTCATAAATGTTTTTTGTATACATTCGGAAGGTTGAAATGAAAATTGTTGACTGTAAAGCGAAAAATACCAATAAAGCATGAAAAACATTAAATTTACATTAATAATTCCTGTAAATGAACGAATGTGTCACAACCAATATTAATACAGTCCTAAAAGGGTCTATCAGGTAGATATTGTACACTTCCCAAGGTTCGAAATGTTTTGCAAGCAATTTCCGCAAAGACCGCACTTTTGAAATGAGATGCGGAGTGGAGTAAATTGGAGTCTCAAAGAAGATTGCATTGACTTAACCAATTAAGAAAATATCATAACTTCCTAAAATGGCTTAACATGCTTATAAGTGACTGGTCTAAACGTGGTATTGAAGTAGTTATTCACATTAAAGTCAAAATGATCTATTGCCTTGATGCGGAGAAATTGCAATAGATCTGCTAAAGTAAATAAACCATTAACAAGTAATTCTTATCACCCACTTTCCAGCCATTGGAGATACATCCCAAAATTGAGTCGATGTGGTAGCAAATACGGACAAGTACGAAATGATTCTCAAAATCAGCCCACACACTGTACGCGTAAGACACACTTCAAGAGTTTTAATACTGTTAATATTTGAACATTCGAAAATTTATTAGTACAACATTCTTAGCCAAATATTCCTACTTATGTAAAAGAAATGCTTTTTCTATTTATTTTCCATAAGCCTTTCATTTCCATTTCCACAACTCTATACAAAAGTATATTACTCAATGAGTAATGTAACTTCCTTTTGAATTTGTCTTTGATTTCCTAGAAAACCTGATATAACCAGTCGGGAGAGAATGATCCTAGTTAGAATATTGATGAGCCTATAGCGTAATTTCATAAACTTACTTTGAGCTACAATATTTTCATAGAAAATGTTATATAATACTTACTCTTTGTTTATTAAACTAATCCCAAATATTAGCAGAAGATGTATTTCGGTTTTTTACAAAAAAGTATTTTTAAATAAAGAATTTTTAAGAACTAAGAACCTCTTACTTTTTGACATGTTGAAGCCACTCTGACCGTTGTTAATTCCACATCAACATTCATAATATGAAATATTTTAAAAACGAAATTAATTTCTCAGTGACTGCTGCTTTGTCGTTGAACATATCGAATGCGAAATAGCTTTGAATGAACTTTAAAGCTGCATTCAAAAATTGAACACTTACGTAAGACTTTAAATATTTAAAACAAAATTAAAATCTAAAAGATTACTAATAAAAAAGTAGATGAATCTATGAAGTCATAACCAAGCACTAACAATACGCTGAAAAACAATTTTGTATTTTCGGAAGTAAAAATGTAGTCTAATTTTAAAACTATATTCGAGAAATCCTTAAGATTGAATACTCTTTTAGATTGTATCTAAAAATCAAAGAGCTTTTTAAAACAAATAAAAATCTAGGAAACAAATAAGTTTGTAATCTTTTATCTCTAGTAATAAATTCTTAAATTTGAAATTTTTAAACCCAAAGAGTATAAAGTATGAGTAAGTAAATAGTAAAGTACACTTCAAAAACATCGAAAGTCTAAAGTGCAAAAAATGAAATTCCATCGATATTATTTAGCATGCATTTCCCCTGTAATGGATCTGCATTCACAACTTATTTTACGTATCGAATAGTACACATTGCTTATGAAGTAATATTCCAAAGATATTTTCATATGAAACTAGTTCATTCTTTCTCAGGTTCATGATGGAAAATTTAAACGCTAAAATACCAATTGTAATAAATTAAAAAGATTTTCTCTCAGTGATAGTATCATTAACATCCAATTCGATTCAAATAAAAACACTTAATTGCAAAGCTGGAGGAGAGTAGAAAATTCCATAATTAAAAATACCATTTGTGAAGTCGTCTTGTTCCTTGACCCTTTGAAATGATTTTATATGTGCGATTGAAAACTTACTCGTTCTTTAATTTCCAAATCCTAAAGTATTATCCACCATTTAAATTTTCCAAAATCATACACAATTGTGGATAATAACACATTTCATTGATTTCAAAAATGATTACGCATTTCATATAGTTTTTTCTAAGTAAAAAGTAATCGATTCTTATCAGTTTTTTTAATGTTTACGATAGTTGAAAATCTACCAAATGATTCAATACAACTCGTAAAGAAACAAAACAAAAAAGGCAAAATTAACCTTTTTAAAACGTAAGATGATATGTTAAATTACTCAGATTCAAATCAGTCGTTTTGTATCTATTTTTAAATTTACGAGAACTGAGTCATTAATCTTGCTAAAAAATTAATTTCTCACAAATTTCGCTTTGTCAGAACTCAACAAGCACTGAAATGAAATTTTAAATCGCAAGCCATCTAACATGACGAAAATTGTTCTGAGAAAATGTTTGAAATTTTTCTTCGTTTTGCGGCAACAAATGCAAAGAAAGAATACATAAATTATTTTATTTATATGAATATCTTTAGAAGTTAAAACAATAATTTATTCCATTATATTTAAATTTATTTAATGTAAAAGTAGGCTATTCAATCACAATATTCTAGCTTTGTAATTAACATATAAGACATAATTCTACAAAACTTTAAAAAGCCGTTTTTGCCAAACGGAAGAAATTATTATTAGTTTGAAGCCAACCATAGCGGAGCGGAGGGTTCGAATTCAGTTTTCATCGAAGCCTTCCAAGTATAACAAAGCAGGAATTCTGAATTTCAAATACAGATGATGTGATGTGGAAGTAAGATGAAGTTAAACGATGCAAATATTCCTCTTTATATAAATAATTTGAAGTTGCATGTTCTCAACGAAACAAAATTCTTCAAATATAAAATTACAAAATAAAGAGATAAAACAAATTGGATTTCATTCCATGTAAAGTTTGAAAAATATATTCATTCTGTGCAAGTTAAAAGATTTAGTTAGAATTCTGTTTATTTCGAGAGTCGACCCTTTTTAAATTACACATGATATAATAGAAATTTCTCTTGGAACATTCTGAAATCAGAAAACTATATTATAATGCTATATATTAATTAAAATATATTTTAAAAATCTACAAAACTCAAACTGTTTGGTGCAAGATAGATTCAGATTTTAAATAGAATAAACCATCAATACATTACTTAAAAAATAAATGCTACAAGGAACGTTTTAAGAATAAGTGTTTTATATGTAAAAAAGTGTGTCTTGAAATTAATTCTAATTATTTCAATAAATGAAATCAATTTGCATTTAAAAATAAAAAAGTAAAATTTTATTTCAATAAGATTAACAACTTTACAGGCACATATAATTTGTTTACTTCCAAACCTTGCATACAAATTTACTAATACACATATGTTGACTTTCAGAATGCAGTAAATTGCAATATTTTATTTCTGGTATGCTTTTCTATCCTAAACAGTACATAATGATTAAAATCTAAAGTGAGAAGTTTCATTAATAAAATTAGCTCAATTGAACAATATATTTCATTTGCTGGCTACTATTCAAATACACGACAGAAAAAAGTATAATTACGAAAAATTTAATTCTATGAAATTTCGTGTTTAAATGTCTCTTTTTGTTGCATGATTGACAACTTTAAAACTGAGATTGCATTTCGTAGCAAAAGGTTCAAGAATCATACCCGAAAGTCGTCTCACCCATATGAGTGCAAAGATGTCCAACTAAGGTTTCTTATCACAGTGATTGCGAAGATGTCGATTTAGGCTACTTGTTTGGTTAAATTCTTTCCCACAGATATCACACTTGAAAGGCTTCTCACCACTATGAATACGATGATGTTGAACGAAGTTACATTTTTTAGCAAATCCTTTCCCGCAGATATCACACTTGAAAGGTTTTTGTCCAGTATGGAAGCGAAGATGATCTTCGTATTTAGATTTAGAAGTGAATAGCTTCGAGCACGATTTACACTTTAAGAGATTCTCACCAGTATGCAAACGATTATGTTCAACAAGACTGCTTTTATTAGAGTAGGATTTGCCGCAGGTCTTGCATTTATATGGCTTGTCGCATTCGCGTGTAGTTGATTGTCTGTTGGTAGAAGGTGTCGTTTTGTTAAATTCCAAATCATCAACTGCTTTAATTTCAGATTCGTTGCGCTTGACGTATGATTCTATAGAATGTTTTACGGACTTTTGCAAAATATTTTCATCCTGCTCCCTCTTCACGAAAATATTTGTGGTTTCTTTAAACGATTTATTGGAATCAGTCGATCTTCTAATAGAATCTACTAGTGCGAAGTTCTCCTTGCATTCTTTCTTTGTAGGTGTCTCAATTATCCTATCGGAATCATTCGAATCTACAACCGAAATATCCTTCTTGTATTCATTCATTCCAGTTGTGTTTTTAGTTACTCTAATCTGTTTTGAGCCACTATCTGCGGAAACACTTAATAACGTAGTACGATCATTTGAATTTGTAGCATCTGTTCCTTTGTAGTCAGCATTTTTTGTGTGGACGATAAGGAAATGATCAGTGTACTTCGTGATATCTCTAAACGTTTTACCACAACATTTCCACAGTATACGGTTCATTCTGCAATGCTAGTCTACTTCCGACACAACAGTTACGCAAGTTTTGATTTTATACATTTAAGTTACTTCCGACTCTAAAGAAAACGATAATAAGTAAGTGTAAAGTTGAAAAGGGCATTTTCATTCATGACAGTTACAGTTATGGAAAGCGTAGTATTCTCAAATTCTTAATTGATTGATTTAATTTTTATTAACTTCGCACTTAGAAACAACACGGGGCTATTGTCGATGGACCTCGTATATTTTAGCGTCTCTGGAGTGACAAGGATGACACTTTGCGAATAATATATACTCCCTCTATAAATTTAAACACAGTGATGTTTTCAGAATTTTAGATAATTCACGCTGTGCATAAAAATAAATATAATGATGTTTCTCTCTTTTTTTATTATTATTTTGTTTATGGCTATTATTATTATCATCCAGAATGTCTTTGCTCGACATCTATGGCTTAGCCATTTTCCAAAGAATACCCAAGAAAAACGCAAAATTCGAAGCAGGCAATTACTGAAATTTAAGATTCGAAATCCAATGGTAAAGGGACAACAAAATGCTATGGAATGAAGCTACAATGGTACAGGTAATACAATAAGGTTGATATCAAATCCAAAACATATTACATAAGCTTAAGTACATGAAAAAAATTCCTTGATTTGAACTCGTATCACGGAAAAAAATGGCTCGACTTTGCTTAATTACCTGAAATGTGCTGTTACTTTTTGGTGATATCTGCTTTGTTCGAAATTTATAGTATTTTAATTATTACAATAACCTTTTTTAAACTTCAATCCGTTATTTCTGAAATGCGTTTCAGTCACAAGAGGGAAACATAAACTTCTGGTAATTTGAACTGATTGATGACGTTTTACGAGGAAATCATCCATAATCTTTATTCTTTTCAGTTTGTAAATAAATGCTTAATAATAAAGAAGAATAGTAAGTACTATTTTTAAATGTATGAATACAAATATAATTTAGTTTTCAGTTGCTGTTTTCATATAATTTCCACGAGTAATCCACCGTTTCGAATTACCGTATTCCATTGAAACAAATAAGAATATTAGAGTTTGAGAAGAAACATCTCTAGTTAATGTTTTATGATGAATATTTTATCATGACGAGGGTTCCCTATTGGTCATAATTGCGGGCTCAAGGCCCTTGGTTTTCATCAAATATCATAGTCTCAACAAAGAGAATGGCAGCGAAGTTCTCAGCGACAAAGGTCATGAAACATTTTCATCCTACATGGTGTGCATTTTTAAAAACGACATTTATTGTTTTATGTTGTGCAACTTTATGCATTGGTTATCTCATTCCTCCACGTAACTTGTTCGGTAGAAGAATTTTGTTTTAACAATTCTGTGCTACAACAGTAATTGAGTGGTTGTATGAGTAACAATAGAAAAGTAGTTTCATGTGTAGTCGTTCTCGTAAATGGTTTTTGTATTCATTCTTAATGTTGAAGTGAAAATTGTTGGCTGGAAAGCTAGAAATACCGATAAAGAGTAAAATGCATTTAATTTACATTAATATTTACTGTAAATGCAAAAATTTGTCACAACCAATATCAATACAGTACTGAAAGGTGTCAAGTATCAAGTGTATGTTGTACACTTCCGAAGGTTCGAGATAATTTGTAAGCAATTTTGGCAAAGACTGCACTTTTGAAATGAGATGCGGGGAAGAGTAAATTAGAGTCTCAAAGAAGAGGGCATTGACTTAACCCCATAAGAAAATATCAAAACTTCGCAAAATACCTTAACATGCTTCCCAAGTGACTGATCTGAAGTTGGTATTGAAGTAGTTATTCACATTAACGTCAAAATGATCTAATGCCGTGATGAGAAGAAATTGTATGAGATTTGTTAAAGGTAAACGGACCATTAACAAGTAATTCTGATATTGCACTTTTCAGCCATTTGAGATACATCCCGATATTGAGTCGATGTGGTAGCAAATACGGGACAAGTAGGAAATGATTCACAAAATCAGCCCACACATACTACGCGTAAGACATACTTCAAGAGTTTTATTTCAGTTAACGATTGAACGTTCGAAAATTTATTAGTACAATGTTCTTAGGAAAAAACACCCACTTATGTAAATAAGAAATTCTTTTTCTATTTATTTTTCATATGACTTTCATTTCCATTTCCACAACTCTGTACAAAAAAATGTTACTCAATGAGTAATGTAACTTCTTTTCGAATTTGCCCTAGAATTGCAAGAAAACCTGATATAACCTGCAGGGAGATGCAGAGAGAATAATGATGAACTTATATCGTAATTTCATAAACTTACTTTAAGCTTCAATATTTTCATATAAAATATTATATGATTCTAACTCTTTGTTTATTAAACTAATCACAAATATTAGTAGAAGATATGTTTCGGTTTAAGCATAAAGTAATTTCAAATAACGAATTTTCAAGAACTTAGAACCTCTTATATTTTCGACATGTTGAAACCAGCCTGATCGTTGTTGATTCCTCAACAGCATTCATAATATAAAATGTTTTAAAAACGAATTTAAATATCTCAGGGACTGCTGCTTTGTCGTTGAACATATCGAATGCGAAATAGCTTTGAATGAATTTTAAAGCTGCATCAAAAATTGAATGCTTCCTTAAGACTTTAAATATTTAATACAAAATTAAAATCTGAAAATTCAAAGATTACTAATAAAAAAGTAGATGAATCTATGAAGTCCAGAACCAAGCACTAACAATTCGCTGAAAAACAATTTTGCATTTTCGAAAGTAAAAATATTTTCTAATTTTAAAACTACATTCGAGAAATCTTTAAAATTCAATATTTTTATAGATAAAAACTAAAAAAACAAAGAGCTATTTAAAACAAAATAAACATAAGATTGTAATCTTTTATCTCTATTAATAAATTTTTAATTTTGAGATTTTGAATTCCAAATATTATGAAGTATAAGCAAGTAAATAGTAAAGTACACTTGAAAAACATCAAAAGTCTGAAATGTAGAAAATGAAATTCCATCGATATTATTTAGCATTCATTTCCCCTGTAATGGATCTGCATTCACAACATATTTTACGTATCGAATTGCGCACATTGCTTATGAAGAAATATTCCAAAGATATTTTCATATGAATCCTGTTTATTCTTTCTCAGGATCATGATGGAAAATTTGAACGCTAAATTACTAATTGTAATGAAATAAACAGATGTTCTCTCAGTGATAGTATCATTATCATCTAATTCGATTCAAATAAAAACACTGGATTGTGAAGCTGGAGGAGAGTAGAAAATTGCATAATTAAAAATACCATTTGTGAAGTCTTCTTGTTCCTTAAACCTTTGAAATGATTTTATATCTGCGATAGAAAACTTCCCCGTTCTACACACACAATTTCCAAATCCTAAAGTATTATCCACCATTTAAATTTTTCCATATTATGCACAATTGTGGATAATCACACATTTCATTGAACATTTATGTATATATTCTACGAAACAGAACCTACAGATGACTTCATTTAGATGGCAAATTATAAGTTCATGCTCGGCTCCACTTTATGAAACATGTTTCAAAAATATCTTCACGATGTTAGGATCGTATGTTGAAATAACTGTAACACTGTAAATCAAATGAAGCCGATTTCACCATTAATTTAGATTTTAGAATATATATCAGTCGATAAAGAAATATTTATCATTTTTCTTCATTGAACTGTATAAGAAACATTAAATTCTCTTTTATATAAGCAGATTTAATATTTAAAATTTATCCACGTTGTCCTTACGGTAATATAGGGGCTTCAAGATTTCACATTATTAAGCAATCAATAATCGGTTTTGGCTACCGTTTCTAACCTAAACATTTCGCTCTCCTACAACATAGAATTTCGACTTGAAATATCTAGCAAAAGGCTTAGTAATAATGGAACGAGTAATTGATACTCTTCATATAAAATCTCAGAAACACTTAAAATTTTAATAATTTTGGTTGTGAACCAAAACGCATTTATTGCCTCGGTCACATGTTGGGTGTTCACGGGTACTCGGGACCAACGGTCTAAGCCATAGACAGTGGAGGAATATATTCTTAGTCATACAAAGAACAGCAGCAAAAATACAAACAATAATCATGACAAATAAATTTAATACCTGGACTTCTCAACACAGGTGGATCAATTTTAAGAATTGAAAAGTCGCATTGCTGTAATTTGTGCATCGGAGGTTGTGTGT
Source organism: Nephila pilipes (assembly GCA_019974015.1). Classification (NCBI taxonomy): domain Eukaryota; kingdom Metazoa; phylum Arthropoda; class Arachnida; order Araneae; family Nephilidae; genus Nephila; species Nephila pilipes. The sequence goes on from BMAW01071639.1 coordinate 23,849, forward strand.
GAAAACCATTGGCCGTCCAATCGGAAATAAAAATGATTCGAAGGGGGTGGGAATCAGCCCTTCCCTGAGAATTAAATGGGATGGAGAAAAACAAAGGGGGAGAGGGAATCCTGCGACAAGAACGAAAGGAGGTGATCCCGCTGGGAGTGAGTGATAGATGTTGCGATATATGCTATTAATCTGCTCACGCGATTTTGGTGAATTATATCTCTTAGTGATTAAATTCAAAGGGATATATTCCTGTTCGTGGCTTTTTGCAAAGAGTAAAAAGGAGGAAACGCTTTCTAATCTCGGTATAACTTATAGAATTGTGAATAAGCTGTGTGAATACTTCACGCTACCGAGCAATTCCACAATCACACACAAATATATATTCGTGACAACGGAACAGTTGCATAACCACATATATCAATTTTGGTAGCTTGCCAGTCATGTAAGTACTGTTTGCACTTAAAAATACTCTCAAGTTCTCGATCATAAGTACCGTTTGTGCTTTGTGAAGAAAGCAAGCGCCCATTTTTTTTTTTTTTTTTTTTTTTTTTGTGCCAGCCAATGCATTAGCCACTTCGCGAAGTGATTTTAAATTCGCATTCAAAATTTTAATTCTACTTAAATTCATTTGTCGAGCTCCCATTGTAGGGATTAGCATCAGTATATTGTAAAGAATCAAGCACATTTTAAAGAGAAAATATAGTTTATTAAATGATATAAAATTAAAGAAAAATGAAGCTGGAAAATCAAACTTCTAATATAACAGAAAGTACAAAAATGAATAAGTATTTTTTTATCTCTTTAATTAAAATAAAACCGTTGAATATAAAATAAACTTGGAAAAACCATAATCAATGAAAAACCATAAAAACAAAAGAAATTAGGTCCTTATATTACTCACGATTAATTAATGATCTTACTGGAATTTTATGATCCGTAATTAAAATGTAATACTCTATAAAATAAAAATAATGAAGGGATATACGTAAAACAAAAATCTATAAATTAGAGTCGATTTAAATATAGAGCGAAATGAAATCTAAATCCTTATCAAATCTATGTATATAACTTCCGACTGAACGCAATAAATTGTAAAATAAGTAAATAAATGCATTACAATACTCTGATAAAATGCTCTCTGATAAAATACCTGCTTTGTACACGAAAATTTCTCGATACTTCAGTAAACATTGAAACATATATATTAAATACTTTTCATTGATAACAAAAGGTTTTACAGTTTTCTATTAACATAATTTAGAAATTTCATTTAAAAACATAAATTTAAATATCCTGGAATATAGTTAGAGGAATAATTCTACATTCCATAGACAAACATCTTAATTATAAAATTAGAACGATATTCGTATTTTTATATATTATAAGTAATAAATTCTTACAAAAATTACAAGAAAATTTTAGTTACCTAAAAAATTTACAAAGTCATACGAAATTTGCTAAATTCCTTCCATCTTAATTTAGTAGCTTGAAAAATACATTGCAAAAAGAAAGATTGGTCAAACAATATCTGAGCATATATTTTTTTTTGCACGTATAAGAGATGTGGCTATTAAATAAGGAGACTGACGTTGTAAAACACTTTGTTTTAGTGTCATACATCCATTTTATGCCTATTATCACCTTCGATATATTCCCTTCCTCTATCCCTACGGCACACGATGCGAATATTTCAATGTTCGAAACTGTGCTGAAAGTCTTCTTCTGTCAGTGTTTTCAGGAAGCCCGCCTCTTTCTCATTCAAAGTTTTAAAGCCACATCTTTATTGATACGGAATCACATCTTAATCACATCTACACTAGTGTGTTTCAACACATTTAACACAACCACTTAGCCGAGGTGACAAAAATGAAAGTTAATAGACAGCAATGCTTTCCGCCGAGTCGTGGATTCGAGTTCTGAGTACCCGACACAAACGTCATCAATCTTCAGGACTGAATGCATTTTAAATAAGTTGAGGCTCAATGTCTCAAATTTGCGAGTTGTCCAGTGAGTGACTGATTATAGGTTTGTAACAAGACCAAACTAACATAAGCTAAATACTTTCAAAATGTAATCTAGACAGAAAAAGAACAATATAGTAAAAAAAATGGTTGACAAGAAAGAGAGAAGGATCAGAATTGCGTCACTTTTGCTTATGAAAGGCAGAAAAAAATTATTGAAATTGTTGAATATGATAAAATAAATAGAGTTTTCAGTTGCTGCTGCTCTCTTTAAACAGTTTCTGAATTATTCTTGTCTCAGAAATACTTGTGAGAATACAGGATATCGGAAGAAATGATGCACGAGGCACACAGATGGAAATCATCTACAGTTTGTAATTGACCCAAATAACCCATGTATAAACCAACAAAATTGAAGTGAACATACCGATGTGTGTTTTATCCTTACTGCATTTTGTTCGTGTACACCGCAAAAGACAAATTATAACAATTAACATGGCTTAAAGACGGACCACCGGTTTATTTATCAAGAGAGAACAACTCATAGTGGTTTTTTATTGCCAGCAGTGGCCGGTCAGAGCAAATTAATAGTGGACATTTAGGACCAACGGGGCGTTAAAGGTATTATTAACAATTGAGATTCAAAACTTAAAAGGAAATTAAGTACATGACTTGTGAGATGGTACATCCATTTCTAGTTTCGAATCCGTAATAACTTTACGTAGGATAAATGACGTTACTTCCCCAATTTCTTAATATTTCAAAGGATCGAATAACAAATAGGGTTAAATTACGTGATTCGAAAATGAAGCAAATATATTATTGTGAAATCGCTAACCAAAAGTACATAAAAGGGTAACGATACTTAAAGATCGTTGGTATGCTTCGTTCCAGTTACGTATTGCTGTTTCACACTGGTAGGGCTTTTTACCAAGTATATGGATAAGAAAAATATCTATCAGGGTAGCTTTTTGCAGAAAAATCCTCTCCCCACAAAATCACATCGGAATACTCTTTCCAGTGTGAGTGCAAGTGCTGCATCACGGTGCTGTTTATGACTAAATTTCTTTCCACAATGGCATACACGGTAGCGCTTTTCAGTGTGAACAGTAGATGTTATTGAGTTGATCCCTTTTCAAACCGATCCTCGATACACAAGTCACAATGAAGGTCTTCAGCCCTGTGTGCTCTAATATTGTTCTTTCAAACTATTTCGCTTAGAAATTTCTTTCGGTTGTCACTCAATTTGTAAGATTTTTTCTTGCGTATATAGACGGTGAGCGATTAAGACTAGGATATGATGAGTAATAACTTTGTCACTCATATCGAATTTAAATGTCTTCACCATCTACGCCTCAGCAAAATGTTTTCGTCCGCGGAGGATGATACTTTTCCAGAAGAAACGAGTTTTATTTTCCGTACCTGGCATTCGAATTCAGAAACGAAATAGAACTTTGAATGATTTAATGTAATCATTCTTATCTAATCCATTTGATTTGCGAATTTGGCTAAATCCCTTTCTGCGAGTGGAATGATTTGATATAGCTCTGATCTTCACTTCATATTTATTCTCTCGCATAGTTCTGCTCCCTTATTTTTTATGCACTCTTTCGCCAGATGCAAAATTTCAAAATTCGTCTAAATGACCAGTTGCGGTTGTACGATTTAGTGCTATTCTTGAAAGTCTCAGCCCTTCGTTCAGGAGGATATATGTTATTACGCTCCATAGGTCACAAATATTTCAACCACAATATGTGGAAGTTCTTGTTCCGTGTATACTCAACAACGATCTTTTCTCCGATTTCATACTAGAATCACATCTTAGCCTTTAGAGAATAGCAAGCTGTGAGTGGAATGCAAAAAATGAGACCTTTTACTTTTCCAGATTACATTTACAGAAAAATCTCTTTCCATAACTAGAAGATATAAAAGAAGTTCTTTGAACGAACTAAATCTTAATGGTTTGTATAATGTAAATGTTACCAAAAGTTTCAAATCGAATAATCCATTTGAGCAATTTTAGAGTATATCTGAATACACTCAGACTATAAAATATAGTTAAAGACTTGATTTTTTAAGTCATTAAACTTGATG
>BMAW01071644.1:0-25426 GCA_019974015.1 Nephila pilipes
GTTGGCAACTAAGTAATTGCGGATTTCACTCATAGATGGCTTCAGTTGAATTTTTAGGTTTGCAGACGTAGTACAAATGTAAAACACATTTTGTTATTTGATAGTTGGCAATTCAGCTGTCAATCAGTAAAAAAAGTTTTTTGATCGGTTGCGTAGTTTTCGCTTAGCCTTCGTTGAAGAATGGAAAATCAAAAGGAACATTTTCGTCATATTTTGCTTTTTTATTTCCTCAAAGGGAAAAACGCATCGCAAGCTCATAAAAAGTTATGTGATGCTTATGGTGACGAAGCCTTAAAAGAACGGCAGTGTCAAAATTGGTTTGCCAAATTTCGTTCTGGTGATTTTTCACTCCAAGATGAAAAACGCTCTGGTCGTCCAGTTGAAGTTGATGACGCCCAAATCAAAGCAATAATCGATTCGGATCGTCACAGTATAACACGTGAGATAGCAGAGAAGCTTCATGTATCACATACATGCATTGAAAGTCACTTAAAACAACTTGGCTGTGTTCAAAACTCGATATATGGGTTCCTCACGAACTGAAAGAAACGCATTTAATGCAACGCATTAACAGCTGCGATTTGCTAAAGAAACGTAATAAAAATGATCCATTTTTAAAACGACTGATAATTGGCGATGAAAAATGGGTTGTTTACAACAATATCAAGCGGAAAAGATCGTGGAGCAGGCCAGGTGAACTCACTCAAACAACATCAAAAGCTGATATTCATCAAAAGAAGGTTTTGATATCAGTTTGGTGGGATTACAAAGGAATTGTCAACTTTGAACTCTTACCACCCAACCGAACGATCAATTCTGATGTCTGCATTGAACAACTAACGAAATTAAACAATGGAGTTGAAAAAAAGTGGCTCGAATTGACAAATCGAAAAGGTGTTGTATTCCATCATGACAATGCAAGGCCACACACATTTTTGGTCACTCGGCAAAAATTATTGGAGCTTGGTTGGGATGTTTTGCCACATCCACCATATAGTCCTGATCTTGCACCATATGACTACTTTTTATTTCGATCTTTACAAAACTCCTTGAATGGTAAAAATTTCAATAATGATGATGATGTCATATCGTACCTGATTCAGTTATTTGCTAATAAAAACCAGAAGTTTTATGAACGTGGGATTATGATGCTGCCTGAAAGATGGCAAAAGGTCATTGATCAAAAAGGGCAATACATTACAGAATAAAGTTATTTAGTTCCATGAAAAAATTGTCTTTGATTTTCTAAAAAAAATCCGCAATTACTTAGTTGCCAACCCAATATATATATATATACTAACTATATCCATTATATGTATATATATATATATATACTCACTATATGTATATATATAATCATATAACTATATATATATATATATATATATAACTTCATATATATATATATATATATATTATATATATGTATAATATAATATATATGTATAACTAACAACTGTATATATATATAACTATATATATATATATATCGCTTTGGATTAACATCATAACTAAGCTAATACGTAAAATTAATGATTCGCTGTACACAGAAAAAATAAAACCAAAACATATTTTTGAAAAATTTATTCTGAATATCTTACACTCACATATCAGATATTTAAAAACAAATTATTAACAATTTTGAAACAAGAATATTTAAAAAAAGAAATTTTTTTTTAACTCCTGCAAATGAAGACGCGTCGTTTCAAAAATCACTTCTAAACACTGCTATCTAATCCATGCTATTGTCCAACTCCATTCGAACAACATAGGTTATGTTTTAATGTAGCGTACAATGAGGTACTTAAAATATAGAAGTTCTCATATGTAAAGGTAAACAAAGAGATTTTTTTACGTCTTTCAAATCAACAACATTTTGTCAAATTACTAAATATATGAGTGAAAATGCTTCAAGAAGCTATATATAGTTTTGTTAAAATCCTATAAATGCAGAAAATTAAGTTTTATTGAAAGTTCAGTCTTTTAATAATAAGTTATTGGAAATATCTTAGAAACATTATGAAGAATATTAGATTTTCTGTAGTAAAAAAATTAGTGTACAGCAATTTTTTTCATCTAATATATATATATATATATATTTCCTTTTGAATTAACATCATAACAAATATAATTCCTAAAATTAATGATTCGCTGTACACAGAAAAAATAAAGCCAAATCATATTTTTGAAAAATTTATTCTGGATATCATACATTTACATATCAGGCAGTTAAAAATGAAACAATCACAATTTTAAACACAAGAATATTAAAAAAAAAGTAAGTTTTTTAACTCCTACGGATGAAGGCATGCCGTTTCAAAAACCACTTATAAACACTATCTAATCCATTTTATAGACCAAATTCATCCCCATTCATGCAACATAGTACGAATGTTGTGTTTTAATGTAGCGTAGAATGAGGTATCATTTAAAATTATTAAGAAGTTCTAATAGTTAAATATAAACAGATTTTTTATTTCTTTCAAATCAACAACATTTTGTCAGGTTACTAACTACGAGTGAAAATGCTTTTCAAACAACGCTGTTTCAAATAAATATGCTATTTATGCATCGTTATTATGTAGACAGTTCTTTGAATTTTCGAAAGAGAGGTAAGTTATCTACACAACCAATTAATACAGCTATATTTTTGGAATATACTGAATCACTGTAGTATAAACTATTACATGTAACAATTTCTGCTTGGTCTGTGAAACCATCCATTCTGCAGAGCAGTTTTTGCTGCTTTGAATTATGAACTTTGACACACTTAGAAACCAAAACATTTGTTATACAAAGAAATCTAAAGTTTTTTCTTACTAAACGCATGTGCAATTATTAATTGGTGTTAGAGGATTAAAATTTACTTGGACAGAACTTGTCTCCTTATGATTATAGAAACAATATCAATTTAACAAATTTTTTTTTAGAAATATCACAAGTGTTTTCAATTAAAGCAAAGCAGTATGGTCATATGACAGCATAGTTTTTTTTTTGCATGACGTATTATACAATAACTTAAATCTAAGTTAAAAAATATGGATCAGTTCATAGTTAAGACAAAATATACATTATGCATTAGTTTATAAGTACATTTAATTTTTATACATAATGTCACATATTGTAAAGAAATTTTGGAATATAGAATAATAAAAAGTATTGAAACTGATTAATATGTTTCATTTTGCCAATTGATCATGTTCATTCTGTAATTTCTGTTCTAAAAAAAGTATTATAAATTTTACACAAAATTACTCTCTTAGAAAGGTTAATTGCATACAAAAGTATTTTGTAAACTTGCCTATTTCAAGACATGCAAGCCATTTTATTGGTTAGTTATCTTTAAAAGCAGAAATTTAAATTGTGTGATTTTAGAACTTAGATATTCGTCATGATATACAGACAATTTTTCAATTTTGTTTTAACCTATATTATGTTCTACTGCCACTGCCACTGCCATAATGTTTTGGTATTTGCACATGTTGCTTAAAGTTGAGTTCATTTTTGATCTGAATGAATCAAATAGTATGACTTATTAAGTAACGAAGTAAATTGCGTAAAACTTGCAACACAATATTTTTAAAATAATGTGCCAAAATAAGATGAAAATTTATTACATTCATTATATAATTAAATTTGGCATAAATCATACATAGCGAAAACTTAATAATTTTTACAACATATATGTCTACCCAAACAAACCTTTGTGGTATGCGTTAACATCGGATTTCTGTATGAGCAAGTTGTTTACATCCTGTGCATCAATTTTATTTGGATTCATATATTTAATATCATAATTCACACTTTAATCAATTATTTACATTTGGTAGGAAATAATCTGAGTATATTTTTATACATCTATAGACTTAATTCTCGTTTAATTGTGTAGTTAAAATGTTGCTCAGTACGCCTATTTAAACTTGCTTCTGGCGTTTGTTTGTTCCGATACAAGCTTTAAATTATTTTCTGGCTCAGACAGATGTATTTTTGAACTGTTAACGGCTATTTCAGCCTTTTGTTTTGATTAAGCTTATTTTGTATTTCAAATTATTTCATGTTTTGATATTGTTATGCATCATTAGATCATCGGTTGATTCTGACATGTTAAAAATAAAGGCCTCAATATTTATTCTAGTATTGTAATTATTTTAAACCCTCTGAAAAATACATGTGAATACTTAAAGTGTAATTACGCTCTTCTGAATTATAGTATATTTTATATATAAACACTTTATATTTATCAGGCTGATTGTTTAAAAAATAAAGCAATATTGGATTAAACTATTTTCTCTTTTAATCAGGATACATAATAAAGCTGTAACAGTTATATAACAATTTATTATTTAAACGGGTGCAATTTTGTACCTTGAAGAGTTTTTTAATGTGTTTTGCAAACAAAATTAATTTAATCATAAGTTGATTATAATGTTTCAAATAGGTTTCAACAGTATTTAAGAAAAACATATGTGAATATGTAAATTCTATATACAATTTCATATTTAATAATATATATTTAGCTAGCATTAAATTCTTTTTCTCAAAGTAATATTTCTTAATCACATTCAATTTTTTTCTTATATGTTTTAAATTTAAATGAAATGCAGAAAAAATTCTGACTGCTCAAGTATGTGTTGCGTTGCCTTGTGGTGAAAATGTGATTCTTGTTTCTTCCAGCCAACACCAGAACCTCGGTTTTATTTTGTAATTCATGTCGATACAAGCATATTTTTTGAAAAATATTAGCTTTAAGAAGTGTATGAATTATGTGGTTAAATTGTGTAAATAAATATACAAGTATCAACAAATAAAAGGACTAGATAATATGCTCCCCCTTGTACTATGGTCAACATTTATCAGTGTTTTTACAATTTAATGAATTATTCATAACTATAGTATTTGTGTCATGTATCCAATACGAAAGAAATTGTTTTATTTATTCTGTGTGCATGAAGGTTGGAGATCATGCATAAAATAAAATCTAAATATACTGCACCAAATATTTATTTAAATTTTTGCAACATTTTTGGGCCAGATAATAAAAAAAAACCGAAATATGAAATGTCTGAGTTAAAATCTTAATTATATAAAAATGAAATTTTGAGTTATAACGCAAACAAGTAGTGGTTCGTAACCCCAAGTCATTAATTAAAAATAAATAACTTAAAAGAAATGAGACAATAGTAATAAACACAAGACGAACACGAATAAAATGATGAACAGTATTTGAGACATAACAGGAGGGATGCTTGATTAGATTGTGAAAATTTGGTTCCAAAATACACATTAAATTTGTGTTTAAATTAAAACCATGTTATTTAAAAATTTATATTCTGAAATATCTTAGTCCTGTCATAAAGCATCTGAAGTTTACTCCAATTCATGAAAGAGTAATCTGGAATAAAAGCTATTTTTGTCAACATTTTATTCTGAGTGTATAATTTCTAACTTTGTGATTGCCACACAGTCTTATTGGAACAAAAAACTGAAGTACAACAATTCTTCAAAAATGATAAAACCTTAACACCTACTCACAGAAAATCATTCTCAAAATTGAACAATAACTATTCTTAAGAATCTTTCTGAAGATATCAATAAAAATAATAATAATGTAAACAAACACAGACGAGAAAATGAGTATGCGTACATACTCATTTTAATATTCATGTATTCTGCCTCGTGTAGCATGGTAAATACGAAATATAGTTCGAAATATTAAAGCAAACCATGTCTGTTTTTGAACCCCAATTTGTAAAATACGTAGTCAGTATATAAAAGGAACTTTTATAGTCCTTATATCTGTAATGATTTTTTGAGAATGCTGATTTCCCATTTTTTTTTTTTTTTTTTTTTTTGGTTTTGAATACATGCAATGTTTCACATTCGATAAAGGTATACGTTCAAATCTGATACAAACATATACATGTGTCGAAGATCAAATCCCTCCCGTTGATCTGATGTGGAAGTTAGCAGCGGGAGGTGCCTGCTCAGGTGTTGTTCTCATCACTTGACCAGCTACAAAATTGCAATGTCCTTTGCCAATACGACGCAGTACGTCGTGTAGTTCGATGTTAATAAAACTAAATAAATCAATGAATCAGGAAAAAAATAAACTGCGTCAAAAATTTCTTCATTGTTTTTCAGATACCGAGAGGCTTTAAATGCAAAATTCAGCTAGCACCCAGCCCTCCCCAAGGGGGGGGGGCGTGAATTCATTCATTGCTTGTTCACGCTTCTCTCAAAAATAACAAGAAGGTTATAGGCAAATTCTATCAGCCAAAGGAACAGAAATCGCCAACAAGACCTTGTAATTTTAAGCCTCTATCAAGTGACGCATACGATCTGAAAGATTTCTCACTTCACCGATGGAAGGAGTTGGAGTTTCGAGAAATTTAATGTTCATCAGCCCTTCTACCCGGCACGAGTTCGCTACCATCACCACAGGTCATTAAGGATATGGATTAGCTTCAGCTATTATATCTATATTATATGTTACGTATGTATCAATGAAAAAAGTGAAAGTTTTCAACGTTCTGTTTGAACTTGAATAAAAAAAATTCGCAATTTTAATAGGCTTTTTACTTTATTGGTGAAGGAAATGAATTTTGTTTAAAGTAATCTTGATTGCTTAACGCATATGATTTTTACGTAATGTGTTTTAAACGTAAAATAAGGTGAAGCCTCGAAGATCTCACACAGTGCGGAGATGATTGATTGATTATTTGTTAATGTTTGCTCTGCACGGAAGAAACTGCAAGGAGATAACTGGCAAAACGTATAAAATAGACATACAGATCTAAACAACAAGTATTTAGATTATAACATCGCTTTTCCTCCACCTGAATTTCGGATTGATTGATTGCTTGTTAACAACGTAATTTTAAGAAACATGAGGGCTACAAACGATTGAACTCGTAACTTTAATCCTTGGTAAAGTGACTTAAGCAACACCTGAGTTGGTACCTCTCATATTCAAACTTCCACGTATCAACACCGCGAGAACTTGGGACCTACACCAGATTTTAAGTGCATTAGAACCCTTTTCATTTTTTAATGCTCTTATTATTTCTACAAATTTCATTACCTTTAAGTAATGTTTTCTCTTTGTAGGTAATGGTAAAAAAAAAGTGATAGAGCAGTAAATGTAATAGATGACACGTATAATAATAATAATAATATAAGAAGGTTTTAAAGTTAAAATTTTGTAGGCATTTATTCAGAGTTAAAAATGTGATATAGTAAAAAATAAGCAGCAAACGAAAGTATATAATTAACCATAGTGGCCTAGTGGTCATGATTTCGAATTCGTGGCTGGCGGTTTTCGTTCAATCACGGGTTCAAGTTTTGGCCGCAATGACCCGCTATGTATTCGGGACAGAAGCACGTTTAATCTGTCGGGCCCATAGTCCTCCCGAAGACGTGGTGTGGAAGATAGGAAAGGGGGACCAGGTCAGAGACCTAGGTTCAAAAACACGAGGTCAGTCGCTAATAGCCTTCCCGTTCCTTCTTGTAAGACGTTAATAAAAATAAAACTAAACTAAAAATGAACAATGATAAAAATTGAAATTACAAACTCAAAATCAAATGAATTGCATATACGAAGACTTTTCCTTAGGACTTAATTGCTGTTGATTATAAAGGAACAATCAGTTTCTTTCAGAGAAATATTTATTTGTTTATTTTAATTAAGGTCACACTAGGAGCAATACTCACAATTGGTCACGAACCTCGTAATTATGAGCCTCAATCAAGTGACAAGGAGGAAATCCGAGCTTGATGCCTTTCTCCTAACTTCCACACCACACCATTGGGAGGACGTTGTACCTCGATAGATTAAACGTGCATCAGCCCCGACAACATGACTTGTATTTAGTAAAATCAAGGTCTCACCCACGACTCGTGAGAACGGCCACCACGAGTCTTCTACCGTACGCTCTAGGCTACCCACAGAGGAACGTGGAATAGCATACAAACAATTATTTTACAATCAACATATTCAGGACAAATTGATCGAGTGCTACGAGGACAACATCTGAGCTGGCACATAACTCTTCTAATTTCCACACCAAGCCCTTGGGAGGACTTTGAGCCTTGACTTATTTAACATGCATCAACTTCGGCTACTCGCTGGACATTTAGTGGCTATAGGGTCGAACCCAGGACTCAACGAAATCTACCTGCCTTGAGTTCGAGACCACGTCCTTTCGATTACTGCTCCCACGACATATTTATTATTCACAAAGATTTGTAGTTAAGTTTATTCCATGACCTTTGTCAAGCTCACTGATTACGATTTAAAATTAAAAAATTAGATGAAATGAATCCAGTAGTAGTTTGATCCAACATCATGAAATTATTTAGTGAAATAGCAATAAATGCAACAAACAACAGAGGCTCTTAATTTCGTAGTAGTGAAATAAGGTTCAAACCCACGACTCGATGAAATCCATGGGTATCGAGTCCGCGCCCATGACCCCTAGGCTATCGCGGTCGCAAAGTGAGAAGAAATGAACATTAGGTTAATTTTTAGAAACACGTGCTACAGATCTGATGCAAAAAAAGCTTATTGCAAACATCTAAAGGAAAGAAGCGAAAAGAGAGACAAAAAAAAGACATTTGTAAAGCAAGATAGACAACTTTTGCAAACTGCTTCCAGTCAAAAAATATGTACACATTTTTCCACGAGATTTGTGTGCCAATGGACGCCAAGATACTACCTTTTCGGAGATTAAGCTGTGAAATTTCCGAATGGGCTATTTTAAGATTTGACTCGTTTCAAATCTTATTTCGAAGAAGATATGACCGGGTGTTCAGATTAATAAGAAGCAGTCGTTTTAAAAATTTAATCTATAATGGTTAAAATTCCATTTCTCTGTATAACATTAGAGGACAAAGTATTTTATAATATTTCTTCACATAAAAGTTTCAAAGGATATGATATGTCTATACTGTAATAAATCTCTCTAGACGGTTTAAATTAGATGATAATTTTCCTGAACTCTCTTATTTCTATTAATCGGGGAACACGAATAACAGTTAAAACTGTTATACCTAATTTCTTATATTTAAAAATATAACTACTGATCAAAATGCTTACTCATATACAGAATTAACAAACATGTCGTGCAAAGTAACCAGAAAAAAATATCAATAACTTTTGATTGCTTACAAGCAAAACCCTTAGCATTTTAAATACCCTCATGAACATGAAAAGCTGAGAAAATGCAGCTTAAGGTTTTGATGGTGAAAGAATTGTCAGAGCCCAATGTTAACGAATGCTTAATGCACTCCTCAATAATGCAACTAGAGCAATGACATTTTTAATTGTAATTAGAAAGATTTTCAGATTATAATAATGTAATAAAGTATTATTTTATGATTTAGTAAATTTCGATTTCTATGATTCTATAATCACTAATTAAACTAATTTCTCAGCATTCATCCATCTAAGTTAAGCGAGGCGAATTAAGTCAAAAACTAGCCCATGTTCTTTTCACATTTTAGTGAGTATATTACCAAAGCTACAACAGTCAGAAGGATCTGTACTTTAGGAAAGTTCTTTGCACATGTTTAATATCGTTTTTTCTTTTTAAAATATCAATACCAAGAAGTGACACTTTTCTAATTACACGATTTAAAAAAAATACCCTCGAAACACTAGTGCTGCACTTAATAGACATTTAAAAGAGCATGGAATAAATATTATCTCATCTAATGCATGTAGATCATTAGGAGTTAGCTTCGTGCAATACAAAGAAAATGGTCCACAAATTCTTGTCTGAGACCCAGTCTGAGACATTGGAGTGACCTGAGAACTCTACTGGTGTTCCAAGAAAGAATCTTTAGACTATATGAAAGAATGGTCTATTGATAGACTGTAATCCTGTATGATCAACTATAGAGAAGCTAATCTCGGAGGTAAATCAGATGTGGTAGAAGGACACAAATATTATAAATAATTGTTCAGAAATGGTGGAATACATGCCGAATCATGTTCCAGTGTTAACAAAGGGTCGAAGAAATCCTATTGTGTTTCAAAAATGTTTGATTTTGAACGAATTTAAATAAAAAAAATCATTTCCCCTCAGTTTTCTCAAATTTTCGAATTTGTTTCAATTGATTTGTACAAAGGTGAATGAGAAAAATTTAATTATTTAAATAATTAAGTTTGATCAATACATTTTAATGAATGATATTTAAATGATCGTGTTGTCATCGAAAGCAAACGTGAATAAAAAATTTCAACTCAATTAAGCGCTTAAAAATGTGAGCAAAAAGTTTTTAAACTTGTGACCTATACACAATTACAATGTAAGAAGAAGAAAACTAATTAAAGTTTTAATTATTATTAAGAAAAAAACGAGTTGTATGGATAAAATATATTCCGCATGCTAAAATTTATTATGCACATAACATTCTGCACTGCAGTCATTAATATTGGCTTGCATGGTTTCAGGAACCCGCAGACTCAATAATAAAATTCTGTTTCGAGTGAGGGTACAATCCCTAAAGTACTACAATGACTTTCCTCGATGGTGATGCTTAAGTTCTATGGCGCAAGAGCCAGATGTGGCCATGCTGTGTCAAACAAGTTGTAACTACAATTTAAACGTTTGAATGAGTGATTGATAATCGTCACGATCATTTCAATGAACGATCGAGTAATGCGCAAGAGTGATTGATTTATAACTATGCAAAAGTCAGGTGAGGACATGTTGCACCAAACAAGGCAAATGAGTCAGAACAAAGCTAGTAATGTGTGAAACTGTGATTTAGACATATGAAACTATAAAAAAAAAAGTAAAATTTTGATTGAAAAGATGGAGGTTCGAAAATAGAGAAGGATCGTTAGGATATCCCTGGGGCACGTCACCCGTATTTTTCAAAGAGAGTAAACTCCATTGAAAAGTAAAAGGTCCATAGGGTTCCTGGGTGAGAAGGTACCCCCGACACTGGGTACGATTCTTACGACACACATGAGCTACAGAGAGAGTATTCATTTACACCCAGTCACCACACGGGTGATGACGACCCTCGAAAGAACAATGTGAGAAATGTATGTGTTCTGATTATGAGGAGAACCTTCAGAAAAATAAATACCAATTAAGTTTCTTATTCCAATAATTTTAGAAAAAAATAGTTTAATATAAAGTTTTATTTTCAGTATAACATTTTTAGTAGTAGAAATTTACGATATTTCTGACTAATAATTAAACTTTTACGCCACAGATGGTGGCTTCAACCAAAGGCTTACTGAAATCACACAAACCAACATCAATTCTTATAATCTACAATATTTTGTACAAAAATATCCCTTAATATGTAAACCTAATTTTACACGTAGACCTCGGTTATTTCTAAGAAAAAGTTAAGCCTTTTCTCTAAGACATCTATAAAAAAAAATATTTTTATATCTAAACAAAAAATATATGATTATGAGTTGAAATACTTTTTCATTTCACAGCACGCCTTTTTATAAAAAGAATTACATGATATCAGTCATAGTACAGAAAAAATGTAAATAATGACGATGACGAACGTTTATATCAGCATGAATCACAAAGTGGCATTCCTTCCATCCTGCAAAATTTTCCTTCCATTATATTTCTAAGACAACAAAGGAAATCAAAGTAGAAGAGGGATTTCTTAAAAAAGATAAAAAGTATGACTTTACTTTCATTGCTGTAAACATGACTGATAGAATCATACAAGACAAGAAACTCAATACAAAACAACTATTTATTTTTATTACATTTAGAAATACAACCTAACATAATGCAAATCCAAGTATATAAAAAGAAAATATTTACAAAAACAAATTTTTAGAGGAATAAAAATTGTTCTTTACACAAAGGATGAAACACAATTCAGATAAATTTTCATGCTTTGTTTATCAGATATGAACTCCATGAACATATCGCATTCGTCACAGCTAAATTATCAGAATCAAAAATTATATTTCGTTCAATTCGCCAAAAGAGCTACAAATATTTTAAGTGAATAATTAAAAGACATTTTTGACTAGTATATTGACAGAACAATTTCTTGCATATTTCAATAACATAAAGTTTTTCCTTTATGTGAATAAGCAAATGAGTTTTTAAATATTCATTACAAGAGTAAGCCTTATTGCATATTTCACTACTGTAAGGCTTTTCTTTGGTATGAATACGCAAATGGATTTTTAAACTACTTTTGTGAGAGAAAGTATTTTTTCATATTTCACAATTGTAAGGCTTTTCTTTTGTATGAATACGCAAATGCATTTTTAAATTACCATTTTGAGTAAAAGCATTATTACATACTTCACAAATGTAAGGCTTTTCCTTGGTATGAATAAGCAAATGTGTTTTTAAATTACCTTTCCTAGAGAAAGACTTATTGCATACTTCCCAAAAGTATGGCTTTTCTTTTGTATGAATACGCAAATGTGTTTTTAAATTACTATTCTGAATGAAAGCTTTGTTGCATATTTCACAATTATAAGGGTTTTCTTAGGTATGAATACTCAAATGGGTTTTCAATTCATCACCACAAGAGAAGCCCTTATTACATATTTCACAATTGTAAGGTTTTTCTTTTGTATGAATACGCAAATGCATTTTTAAATTACCATTCTGAGAAAAAGCCTTATTGCATATTTCACAATTGTAAGTCTTTTCTTTTGTATGAATTCGAAAATGTTTTTTTAAATTACCATTCTGAGTAAAAGATTTATTACATACTTCACAAATGTAAAACTTTTCCTTGGTATGAATAAGCAAATGTGTTTTTAAATTAGCATTTAGAGAGAAACGTTTATTGCATATTTCACAAGTGTAAGGCTTTTCTTTTGTATGAATAAGCAAATGGGTTTTTAAATTACCATTCCTAGAGAAAGCCTTATTGCATACTTCACAAATGTATGGCTTTTCTTTGGTATGAATACGCAAATGGGTTTTCAAATAATCACCACCAGAGAAAGCCTTATTGCATATTAAACAATTGTAAGGCTTTTCTTTTGTATGAATACGCAAATGTATTTTTAAATTACTATTCTGAGAGAAAGCCTTATTGCATATATCACAAATGTATCGCTTTTCTTTAGTATGGATACGCAAATGTTTTTTTAAATTACCATGACTCGAGAAACCAGCCTTGCAAAAATCACAAACATAAAGTGTATTTTTCGTATGATTTCGTAAATGGATATTTAATTTACCTTTTATAGAAAATGATTTGCTGCAAATTTGGCAAGAATAAGATTTATAATGTTCATGAATACGTTGATGTTGTGTTAAATTTTCCTTCCGAAGAAATGATTTGTTGTAGACACAACAAACATAATATTTTTCTTCTGTATGATTGCTTCTCTAAGGCTTTCTTGTGGGAAAATTCTTTTTGGCACAGTTCGCATTGATGAATTGTTTCCGTAATGCGATTAATTAAATGTGACTTCATTCTTTCTTGGCTAGTAAAATTACTACTCAAATCTTGTTTACATTTAATGTGAATATTTAAATGTTCATGAAAGGATATCTTCGATTTGAATTCCTTATGACAGATATCACATAAAAAAAGACTTACCAATAGCATCCATGAGTATCCAAAAATGACTAAATTTTCAATATATTATTGCTTTCCAAAAAGAAAAAAAAAGTTTTGTTCCCGGAATTGGCCGATGTCTTTAGAAAATGAAATCTTATCTCTTTCAACCGCCTAAAAAAAAACATGGCAAATGATTGATTGAATTCTTGACATACACAGTTGTAAAAGCTATTGCGTTGGAATAGATAAATTGTCTGTGTTTATTTATTGGAGGCCGTAATAATTTTGTTATACGTAAGATGAGTTATTATCGAATATATAATTTGAAAAACCCTAAATCAAAAATGGCTAAGCATAACCAGGCTTAAAAAGTATCAAAGATGCATTCTAGGAGGACATTTGAAAGGAAAGAAGGATCATTTTTGCAGGTACTGTGGTATGTTAATGTAAGTTTAAAAAATAAACGAAATTCGTAACGTAGCATAATCTGCAATGGCTATTGATTCAAAAAACTATGCTCTAACCTGATCAATAATAAAAAACAAACTTTTATCAAGGAAACAAAATTAATATTTGTTCTTGTACTCTGGATAACATTCCTACGTACTGCTAATCTAAAATAACTGAATACATAGTTCATAGGTCATAGAGCTTAGTGATCATCGTCACGGCCTTGCAGCCGGCGGTTTTGGTCGAGCCGTGGTTCCGAACTTTCATGCACTTAAAGACCCGCCGTGCAGTTAACCTGATGCATCAAAAATCTACCCAGGCTACAAATACTTCCTTGGTGTGGGGAGGAAATTTGGAGAGAGAAGTGCCAATTCAGGTGTAATCTTTGTCACTACCGAGGCTCAAAATGACGAGGTCCTTCACTAAAAGCCATCGTGTGGCTTCTCAGTTCCACGTAAATAAACAATCGGATATTTCAAGTCCAAGATGTAGCCCATAGATGCAAATTCAAACGAATTTGATATGCGTCTGTATATCGAAAAGTTTTAAAATACTGAGAAGAAACAGATACATTTCGATAAAAAACAATTTCCTTTTTCAGGCATACTTAAGTACGTAATGTTATAAATTACAATTATTCATAGTGCTTTGTTTGGCTAAACATAGCTCCAATAACGCTAAATTAAAGTAATAAGTGGAAAAAAGAAGATAAAGTTTCCAAATGCTGATTTCTACTATAATTATCTTCGAAAAGTACGTATACTTTGAGAGAAATACGTAATTCTAGAGGATAACGATCTAAAGAAGTCCAAGAAAAAAATAAGAAATCGCTACGCAAAGTTTTCTAAAAAAAAACGTTTTAGCTACTGAAGGTGCCCTTTTTTTAAATAATTATTATTAAATTATTCTGACAAACATAAGAATCAAAATAAAAATTCAAATATCGATTAATGGACGACAGTAAAAATAAAATGAAGGGAAATGATAAATTATTAAAAAGAATTTATTTAGCTAAATGTAATTCAAACTAAAGCAAACGTTCAAAAGTGACCTGGTACTCCAAAAGTGATCCCAGTAAACAATAGCCATTTCAGCCAGTAAATTATGGGACCAGTGATGTACCAGGAGGATGCAAAAGAACGTATGCAATCCCATGATTTTTCCTATAAACTGAATTATATTTGAGGATAATTGCTATGTTACACTATTACAGATGTTCTAAACTAAGAAAATTATATTTTTTATTCTTCTAATGCTTAATTTTTTTTCAGTAAGATAAGAAGGATTCCATCTATGGGTTAATTTTTGAGAAAAGAATAGAAAGTTTTGGCTATATCCGATATGTTGCTCCCCTGGGTCAGAGATTAAAGACGATGAGAGGAGGGTGCATTCCCATGAAAAGGCTGTCCAATTTGTGTCATGGGTAAATTTATTGCAATCTTTCTACATTTTGAAATAGGATAAATAATATTGATGCAGCATATTATATATTTTTTACCAATTGATAATTCTGAACAAAAGATTTGCTTCATCGGTTAAGACGATATGCCTCCCCCTCCCGCAAAATTAATTTCTTGGTACGCCACTGGAGGAGACTCTAGTATTTATTTCTTTATTTTGCATTTAATACTCAATACACCAAATATTAAATTTTATGAACATAAAACATAAATGTATATTTTGTACACAAATTTTACAATCCTTTTAAATAATAAAAATGAAAGTTTCAGCAAATTGTTAGATCTGTAAATATTTTTTTCTTTTTCCTGGGTTACATTGACTTTTTCTCTTCCTTTGAAAAAACAAAAATGAGGTAGCCTAGAGTCCATGGTAACGGATTGGCAGTCGATGGTATGGATCGAGTCGTGGGTTCGAGAATAGATGTCATAACAGTCCTGCCGTGTAGCCGGAGTTGATGCATCTTTCGAGGTCATTGACCTGATGTGGAAGTAAGGAGATTGAGGTGCCAGCTCAGGTGTCG
The DNA here is from genome assembly GCA_019974015.1 of Nephila pilipes. Taxonomy (NCBI): domain Eukaryota; kingdom Metazoa; phylum Arthropoda; class Arachnida; order Araneae; family Nephilidae; genus Nephila; species Nephila pilipes. The sequence continues at coordinate 15,956 of BMAW01071644.1, forward strand.
TTCTCGTCACCTGTCAATGTGCAAAATCACTAAGTCCGTTTCCAATACGACATCGTAAGTTCTGTAGTTCGATGTTAATAAAACCAATCACTCTTCTCTCAGAAACAACACGAAGGTTATATGCAATCTCTATCAGCCAAAGGAACAGAAATCGCCATCAAGACCTTGTAATTTTAAGCCTCTTTTAAGTGACGAATACTATGTCCAAGATTTCACACTTCACCAACTCTAGGTGTTAAAGCTTTGAGGGATTTAATATGCATCAGCCCTGCTACCCGGTTCCAGTTCGTTACCATCACCACAAGTCATTAAGGATATGGGGTAGCTTCGGCTACTATATTTGCAATATATGTTACGTTTATACCATGAAATAAAATAAAAGTAGCCTACGATCTGTTAAATTTTTATGCAATTTGAACGCACATTTTCATTTTTTGGTGAAGGAAATAAATTTCGTGTAATGTAATCTTGAGTGTTTGACGCAAACAGTGAGTTTTGAAAGTAAGATAAGGCTTAGCCTCAAATATCTCATATCGTACGGAGAAGATTCATTGATTTTGTTTCAATGTTTTTCTCAAAAGCTACACGGGTATTTTTTGCAAATTTTTTAAACCATGAACTCGGTTCTAATCAACAAGGATTTGGAATCAAACATCGCCACCCTCGTACAAAATTTTCGATTGATTGACTGTTTATTAACATCGGAATTTTAAGCAGCATGAGGGCTATAATTGATGGGACGCGTAGATTTAATCCTCGATAAGTGACTATGGCGATACCTGAACTGGCACTTTCCTCAACAAATGTCCACACTACACCAACGGTTAGAATTCATCCTCTATATGTAGCAACGATTTCGTGACTCCGACCACATGGATATTGCAGCAGTAAGAAAAAATTCTTACACAGGAGCTCCGGCATGTTAATTCTATCGGGACTTAAAGTCTTCCCTTCAGTATGCCTTCGATGCGAAGGTGATGCCAGCTCAGGTGCCAACCTTATATTTGTTCAAGAATTGACATACATACAGAAATGAAGACATACTTTTGTGCTTGGATACTCCAGGTTTTAGAACCTTTAAAATCTGTCTTTTGACACATATTACCACGAATGATTTACGAATCTGCCTTCCACTGGACGTGTGGTGCGCAAAGATCGTCCTGTGGGACACACGTGGCTCAGTAAGAGTTTTTATGTTTTCCGTCAAGACAATCAGAAAAATCCGCTTGAAATGTAATTTCCTTTTCGTGCACGAAATCATTTAAAAAGTGTTTGTTTACACATTCAGTAAAACAGCCTGAGTTGCTACCAATCCCTGGAAACTGAAGAACTTAGGAAGAGCATTAAACTTTTAACCATATATATTATTTTGTTCTCCTTCCTTAAACACTGAGAAGGAAGAAAGTGGTTTTGTTTATGTCATTTGTTATTCTTTGGATTTTAGTAAGTCAAACATTTTCAATTTTTACTCATCACTCTCAAATGAATGAAAGAAATGTGCTGCTGTGTACCTCAACCTCACATTTCTTTTTTTCCCCTTCTAACTGAAAGACAAATGTGGAATTTAACAGTCGTCTGGAACTACTATAAATTTAAAAAAACTAAATATGGTTTGATTATCCTTATTTTCTTTTCGAATTTCAAACTGAAAACTTTTACAGCATTTCAACAATACTTTTTTGTGTAAATTTGGGCATTTCATAATTGATTGAGGTCCTTCTGCTTGAAATCTCAAAAATAACGGGAATAAGCTTTTTACACTTAATTGGATCTCGTTATATATTTATGAGCATAATAAAATGTTTGTTTTTTGCCATTCTCTGTCGCAAAAATTTTCGAAAAGAAAATATGAAATTTTGTGGCTTGTTTATTGGACATTTGAATAAAAATTTCACAATTAAAATTAGATATTTTCTTACATAAATAACAGAAAAAAATGGAGAATCATCACTTTCGGTCATTTTAATGTCCGTAAAATTGGTACTTCCGGAAGGGTTGACAGCTACTACGTAATTTTCCATTCGTTGTAATTTCGCTTCTACTTATCGTAGTGTCAAAAGTAAAGCATCTTTAGAAAGCTGATGAGTTGGGTTCCAAAATCATGAAATAAAAAAAAATAATTGGAAATTTTTTCGGAAACTCACATTTCAAATGTATTCAGTCACCTTGAAGTGTAATATATGATACAGAATTGTGGCACAAGTGCCAGATAATAACGGAATAGTGTTACACATTTTGCATTTCTTCTTTTTTTCACGGCATTCTTTTATTGACATCTTCTTTTCACTTCCAGCGACATATTACGAAATAAAAACGTAATGAAAGTAAAATTCTTGACTGATACCATTAGAGATGTTAAGTTGATTTGGAACCACAAATAAAATTTACTTTTAAACACTGATACACCTACACCAATTCTTTTTAATGTTTGTATACATTTCTTGTAGTTTTTTATATTGATTTATTTCTTTTATGGTATGTTCATAACATGATCTGCGTAGAGATTAGAACCGATTCCGGATATATAAAATCTGGGTAAATCAGAGAATGATAAAAATTAAATAAGATAAAATGTACCGAAAATCATTTCATATGAAACAAATTGATCTCCAATGAAATTGCTAAGCCTCGGTTCACTTGTGTTGCTGAGACAACTCTCTATTAATGCCTGAAATGAGATTCCGTAACCATGAGGCACAGATAGTTGGAAGACATACTTATGTCCTCTGATGAACCAGGTTTTAAATCCCTTCTGGCACATATTTTCACGAATGATCTCACAAATCTGCTTTCATCTAGATCAGGGGTGGGCAAAAAGCGGCCCTTGGGGCACACGTGGCTCGCTAAGAGTTTTGTGGGATTCTTCAAGACAATCCGAAAAATTAGTCTTAACTGATATTTCCTTGCAGAAAACCGTTTAAAACTGTTTTTTTTTTTACATATTCAGTAAAACAGTCTGAGTTGCTCCAAATTCCTGAAAACTTTAGAACTAAGGAAGAGCATTCATCTCTTAACTATATTTATTACTATTTTCTCTTTTCTTAAACACTAAGTAATTAAGTAATCCAACATATATCCATTTTATTGTGTTTTGAAATACATTTGTTGATGTTATGTGTTTAAAAATATATGAAACAGTTCTTATATCACAGAGTAAAACTTTAGTTCATTCCTGCATCTTATTAGAAAATTTCTTTAAAATTATACTGAAGTATTTTTTAAATATTCGTCACAAAAAAAAACAAATCTGTCGGACGAAGATTACTACAATGTGTAATGCTTTATCATGAAAATTGTAAAACTCAACTGCCGATAATTAAATAATGTTTTTGCCGCTATTTAATATTTTTATTTCTATTTGTTGGAAATCTAATGTCAGTTAAAATAATAAAGCACGTTTCTTTGCGAGTAATTTTTTAAAAATAAATATCAAGAAAGATTTTTTTATTCAAAATACTTGAATATACCTAAAATAAGAATGTCAGATCAAAACTTCATTTTGCATAACAATTATTAAAAATTTTAGCTTCAAAATATTTCAATATCTTGAAATGCTTATTATTTAATCAAATTTCATTAACTTTAAGCAATCTTTTCTCAAGTTCTTAGAAGTTTTTTTTCCACACAATTTTGCATATGGGCTTACCTAACAAATAAATAGTTTCATGTTATTTGTAGGTAACTATAAAAAAGTGATAGAGCAGTAAAAGTTATAGATGACACGTATAATAATAAAAAATAATAATATAAGAAGGATTTAAAGTTAAAATTTTGTTCGAATTTATTCAGCGTTAAAAATGTGAATTAATAAAATATAAGATCAAACCAATGCTTATGAACAACCATATTGATCGCGTTTTCCTAGTGCTCATGATTTCGAATTCGTGGCTGGCGATTTTCGTTTTGTCTCGGGTTCCAGCCTTGACCGCAAAGACACGCCGTGAAGCAGGGGCTGTTGCTCGTTAAATCCGTCGATGCCCAAAGGCCTCCTAGAAGTATGGTGTTATAGGCAGGAAAGTGGTGCAAGATCAGGTGTCGTCCTCGTCATTTGTCTGAGATTCAAAATTACGATGTCCGTCTTCAATAGCCCTCGCGTTGATTCTTGTAAAACGGTAATAAAAACCAAACTAAACAAAAAATGAACAAAGGTAAAAATTAAAATTACTGACTCAGAACCAGAGGAATTGCATATACAAAATATTTTCTTAGAATTTAATTGCCGTTGATTCTAAAGTAGCAATTAGTTTCTTTCAGAGAAATGTTAATTTGTTTGTTGTAATAAACATCAAACTAGGAGCAGCACTCACTATTGTTCACGGACCTCGTCACTTTGAACCTCGATCAAGTGGCGAGGACGAAGCCCGAACTTGATCCATTTCTTTTAACTTCCCTACCACACCATTTGGAGGACTTTGGACCTCGACAGATTCAATGTGCATCAGGCCCGACTACGCGACTTTTCTTTAGCACCATCAAGGTCACACCCACGACTCGATGAAAACGGCCACCACGAGTCTTCTGCCAAACGCACCAGGCTACCGCGGCCCCTCAGAGGAATGTGGGTTAGCATACAAACAATTATTTTACAATCAACATATTCAGAAGTTTACAATCAACATATTCAACATATTCTTATTTCCACACCAAGCCCTCGGGAGGAATTTGAGCCTCGATATTTTTAATGTGCATCAACTTCGGATACAAGGGGGACATTTAATGGCAATAGGCTCGGACCCAGGACTCGACGAAATCCACCAGCCTCGAGTCCGATACCATGTCCTTTCCGTTACTATGGGCACGAATTATTCTTGGTTTACAGACATTTGTTTTTACATTTATTCCTTGGCCTCTGTCAAGCTAACTGTGTACGATGTAAATTTAATGGATAGTTGAAATGAATCCAATAGTATTTAAGTCCAACTTCAAGAATATTATTTAGTGAAATAGCATTAGAGGTATCAAACAGCAGAGGCTCTTAATTTCGCAGTAGTGAAGCAAAGTTTCATCCCACGACGTGAGGAAAACCAACGGTTGCGAGTCCACGACCTTGACCCCTAGGCTACCGAAGTCGCAAAGTGAGAAGAAATGAATGTTTGAGAAATTTTTAGAAACACATGCAACAGATTCGACGTAAATAAAGGTTTGTCGCAAAGTGTCACGTCTAAAGGAAAGAAGCGAAAAGGGAGACCAAGGAAGAGATCTTGAAAGCAAGATGGAGAACTTTTGTGCAAACTGCTATATGTATGCATCCTTAGCACGAGTCTTGTGAGCAAGTAGACGCCAATTTACTATCCCGTAGGAGTTTAAGCAAAAAGCAATTCAGAATTGGCTTTCTAAAAACTTGATTCAATAAAAATCTTATTTCGAAGTAGATATTACCGGGTGTTCATATAAATAAGAGTCAGCCGTTTCAAAATTTTAATCTATAAAGGATAAAACTCTATTTCTGTATATATCATTAGAGGACAAAGGAATTTTTTTAAATTTTCTCATAAAAGTTTTAAAAGCTACATGACATATTTGTATTTCAAAAGTTTCTCTAGATGGTTTCAATGAGATGATAATTTTCTTCTGTTCATTAACCTTTAGAATAATCGATTATTCTGAAAACGAAACCACTGTCCAAATATATCTGTGATGCATTATAGTTGTTATTTAAAATTCACGATTTTTTCTATCAGGCATTACGAACAACAGTTCAAACTGCTGTAGCTACTTTCTTGGATTTAAAAAAAACATCTGCTGATCTAAATGCATGTGGAGGATTATCAAACATATCATACAAAGTAACTAAAAAAACTGTACATTGTTTACAAGCAAAACCCTTAGCATTTTAAATACCCTCATGAATATGAAGAGCTCAGAAAATGCAGCTTAATGTTTTGATGGGGAAAGAAATGACAGAGCACACTGTTGACGAATGTTTAATTCACTCCTCGATAAATGACATTTTTTAATTGTGTTTAGAAATATTTTAAAATTAAAATAATGTAATAAATTTTTTTTTGATTATTTAGTAAATTTGAAATACTACGATTATTTAATCATTAAATAAACTAATTTCTCAGTATACATCTATCTAAACCAAGCAAAACGAATAAAACCTAAAAACTAGCCCATGTTCTTTCCACCTATTAGTGAGTGTTTTACCAAAGCTGCAACAGTCAGAAGGATCTGTACTTCAGGAAATTTCTTCGGACATAGTTTTGCATTGATTTTTCTTATTTAAAATATCCACATAAAAAAAATGCCATTAAGAATTATAATTTTCAACTTAATATGTAAAAAATAAAATAACAACGGTAAAAAACAAGTTTCTTTAAGCTTGGTTTTTCTTTGAAACTTAACACACTTTCCTTATTACAAACTTTCTACACCTTAAAACTTCACAAGAGGATAGTTTATTTTACTGGTTTCAATATTCAACTGTTTCTCGTTGTAAAAAATTGGAATTTTACACTTCTCCAAATTAATTGAAACAAACTATTTTTTTCTTGAATTTTAAAACCATTCCTATTGTTCACCAACAATCATACTAAAATATGATAAAATTTGCATGGTATGAATAAATCCTTTCCATAGTAACAATTTACACGAATCAGATGGGTCCTTCGTTGAAGCCTAAAAGAGGTTTAGAAGATACTTGGCGTTAGTATTGCATCCTTAACCTGTAGTACAAAACAAAAAACAAGATCCATATCTTCCAGACGGAGATTGATATGTAGTATAAAAAAGAAAAGAACACAAAGGGAAGACACTTTTCTACTTACACAATGTAAAAAATACCCTCGAAATACTCGTGTTGCACTTAATAGAGATTTGAAAGTGCTTGGAATAAACATTAGCACGTCTACTGCTTGTGGGCGTCATCTTACAGCCGGTCGATCAGCCTTTCAGCCTCTGAAGAAAGAGCTTCTGGCCCAATCAATGCAGTAAAAGCGTTCCTTATCGGCATTAAAATATAAGAATAGGACAGTCAAAAAATAGCGGAAAGTGCTACTTAACTATGAAAGTCATTTTTTCGTCGAAAGTCAGCGAACTGATCACGTGATGAGATCGTCAAGCGACAGTATTCGGGAATTTCCACCTTAACCAACTTGTTAAAAACCCTCAAAGGAAGTTGTTTGTGAGTTCTCTGCAGTCTGTTGATGGTATGATTCGCTCTCAGACAATTATTACTATACTGGATAAAAAGGTTGTTCCAGATTTCAATAAATCATACCCTAATGGAACAGGGATTTTTCAATAGGATTTAGCTTCGTGCAATACAAAGAAAATGGTCAAACAATTCTTGTCTGAGACTCGATTTGAAACATTAGAGTGACCTGAGACCTCTACTGATATCATCCCAATAGAGAATCTTTGGGCTTTTATCATGAATATTCTATTGATAGACGATAATCGTATATCAGCAACTGAAGAGAATCTAATTTCGTGCTAATTCATATGGGTACAAAGACACAAATACTATAAATAATTGTAAAAAATAAGTGGAATACATGCCCGAATCGTGTTCAAATGTTAATAAAGGGCCGAGAAAGTAATATTATGTTCTAAAAATGCTTGATTTTGAAAGAATTTAAATAAAAAAAAGCATTTTCTCTTGGTTTCTTTAAATTTTAATTTTGTTTCCATTGATTTGTACAAGGGTATATGAGTAAAATTTAATTCTTTAAATAATTAATTTTAATCTATAAATTTTTATTAATTATAATTAAATTATCGTATTCTCATCGAAAACAATCATACATAGAAAATTTCACTGCAATTGTATGCTTTAAAATGTGAGCAAAACGCTTTTGAAGTTCTGACTCTCACATAGTTATAATGCGAGCAATAGAAAACACATTAATGATTTAATTATTATTAAGAAAAAAACGAGATGTTTGGATAAAATATATTCTGCATGTTGAAATTTATTATATACGTAATATTCTGCATTGCAGTCATTATTATTGATTTGCATGGTTTCAGGAAGCCGCAGACTCAATAATAAAACTCAACGTTTTGAGTGAGGTTTCAATCTCTGAAGTGCTACTATGACTGCCGTTGATGTTGATGGAGAAGTTCTATGGCGCAAGAGGCAGGTGTGGCCATGTTGCGCCAAACAAGGTGTAACTATGATCTAGACGCTTGAATGAGTTTACCAAAATTGTCACGACAAATTCAATGAATGACCGAGTAGTTTGCAAGTGTGATTGATTTGTAGCTGTACAAAATTCAGATGTCGCCATGTTGCGCCAAACAAGGCAACTGATGTAGAGCAAAGCTATTTAAATGTGAAACTGTGATCTAAAAATAGGAAAATATAAAAAAAATGTAATATTTTGATTCAAAAGATGTATGATAAAAAATAGAGGATTAGGGTATCCCGGGGGCACGTCACCCGCATTTACCAAACAGAATAAATCCTCTGAGAAAGAAAAATATCAAAGGGGTAACTCGAGGTCATGATGCCCTAGAAAGAATGCAAGTCTCTGAGGTCCCTTGATTGAATCCCAAGAGCAGGGTGCCCAGACACTGGGCACGCCGTCATGACATACATGAACTACAATGGGACTATTCTTTCACAGTCGGTCACCAAACGGATGATGACGACCCTCGAAAGAAGAATGTGAGAAATATCTGGGTTGTGATAATTTGGAGAATCTTCAAAAAAATAAATACCAATTATATTACTGCAATAATTTTAGAAATAAATACTTTGATATAAAACATTACTTTTAATATAAACATTTTATCAGTCTCTGTAAAGAAAGGTTTGCGTGAAAATAATGACTAGGACTAACATTTATATCAGCACAATTCACAAATTGGTGTTCTTCCAAACCTGCAAAATTTTGCTTGCATTATATTTCTAAGACACCGAAAGAAATCACAGTAAAAAGGGATTATTTGAAAAAGATGAAAAGTATGACTTTTTCATTGCTGTAAACATGTCCAATAGAATCGGGCAAGACAAGAGAGAAAATACGTAACATATATATATTTTATTTCCTTTGGAGATACAACCAAACTTAATACACATTCCAGTACATAAAAAGAAAATGTTTACAAGTAAAAGCAATAAAAATAATATTAATTGTTTCGTACACAAAGGATGAAACACAATTCAGATGAATTTTCATGCTTTGTATTTCAGAGATTAACTCCTTGAATATAAAGCATTTGTCACAACTAAATGCTGAGAATAAAAATTTCTGTTTTGTTCAATTCCTCAAAAGTGCTACTAATCTTTTAAATGAACAATTAAATGAAATTATTGGTTAGAATATTGAGATATGTATTCCTTGCATATTTCAGAAACAGAAGGTTTTTCCTTTGTATGAAGAAGTTCATGAGTTTTCAAATATACATTACAAGAGAAAGTCTTTATGCAAGTATTGCAAATGTAAGGCTTTTATTTCATATGAATACTCAAATATTTTTTTTAATCATCACTTTGAGAGAAATCCTTATTACATATTTCGC